>JBBPSC010001295.1:0-10655 GCA_038093395.1 Baorangia bicolor | reverse complement strand
TTTCATCGAAATCGATCTCTCCAGGTCGGCAACGTCTCCGAAGCGCTCATAGCGAGTCAACAACGAGATGCCGAGGTTGTTCAGCCATCCAGGCTTATCTGGATGACCATCAGGTGTGGATTCCACCGCATTCTCTCTCATCGAAATCGATCTCTCCAGGTCGACGACGTCACCGAAGCGATCATAGCGAGTCAACAACGAGATGCTGAGGTTGCTCAGCCCTCCAGGCTTGTCTGGATGATCATCAGGTGTGGATACCACCGCATTCTCTCTCATTGAAATCGATCTCTCCAGATCGACGACGTCACCGAAGCGATCATAGCGAGTCGACAACGAGATGCCGAGGTTGCTTAGCCATCTAGGTTTGCCCGGATGACCATCAGGTGTGAATCGCACCGCGTCCTCCTGCATTGAAATTGATTTTTCCAGGTCAGCGGTGTCTCCAAAGCGCTCATAGCGAGTCGACAACGAGATGCCGAGGTTGTTTAGCCGTGCAGGCTTGTCCGGATGACCATCAGGTGTGCCCCGCACTGCATCCTCTGTCGTCGAAATCGATCTCTCCAGGTCCACGGCGTCTCCGAAGTGCTCATAGCGAGTCCACAACAAGTAGCCGAGGTTGTTTAGCCATGCAGGCTTGTCTGGATGACCATCAGGTGTGAATTGCACTGTATCCTCGAGCATTGAAATTGATTTCTCTAGATCGACGACGTCACCGGAGCGATCGTAGCGAGTCGACAACGAGATGCCGAGGTTGTTCAGCCGTGAGGGCTTGTGGGAATGACCATCAGGTATGAATTGCACTGCATCCTCGAGCATCGAAATTGATTTCCCTAGGTCGATGACATCTCTGAAGCGCTCATAGCGAATTAACAACAAGTCGCCGAGGTCGCTCAGCCATGATGACTTGTCAGGATGGTTGTCAGAGGTGAATTGTACCACAACTTCCAGTACCGAAATTGCCTTCTCAAGATCGACGAGGTCACCAAGGCAGTCGAACTGAATGCAGAAAAGAATCCCAAGGTGGTCGAGCAACGAATGCCCGCCGGAATCCGGGTAGAATATCCATCCCAAGGCAGCGTCCAACCTTTGAACCTTCCCGTCCCCATCATCGTCGTCCTCCATGGCTTGGCCAATCTCCGTCGCCTGGATCAACTCGGGCTGCGCAGTGCTGCCGAATGCGAGGACTGCTGCGAGGTATGCATAGCTATCCGCTGGGGCAGCATCCAGTACCTGGGAGAGGAGGGCTTCACCCTCTGTCCTGTCCGCTTCGTCATGTTGCCTTTGGAAGCGAGCTTCAAGAGCTATTCCGAGACTGAGTAATGTAAATGGATGGTCCGGGTGACCACAAGGGCGCAGACAAAGCACACCCCGATACAACTCGATTGGCACATCGAGATCGGGGGACACGTCTTTTACTCGGCAGTGGATTAGTTTGGCGGTAGCTAGGTTGAACAGTACGGTAGCACGACTGGGGTGGTCCAGCGGACAAAGGTCCCGAGCATGTTCGAAATGCTTCATAGACTCCTCGAGATCTCGTTGCTCCCGGAGTTCGCAATAACGAGTGAGTGCACGATGTCCCCTAGCCGTCAACTCCCCTAGCCGGCGCATCTCCTCTGACTCTGGCGGCTAACGACACGAGATAAGCATATCTTCAATGCTAAGTAAGCGCAACCCGCTCACATCCGAGGTAGCTGCGCCTTCGCTCCGACCATAAACCCGCTGTTCGATCTCGATCTCAAAAGAGGGGCGTGAGGAGGTAGCCTCCCCATTGCTTTGTTCCAAAAATCTGATCACTACACGATGACGCTTAGGTGCCCGGGGAAAGGGAAATGGTATTACTCACCTTTAATCTGTCCAGCACGGTCAAGCAACTCGCCGACAGTGATTTCGAACTTGCGAAGAATCTCTCCGTCCCCGAGCGTTGGTCCCAACTCGAACGATGCGAATATTGTCAGAGATATCTTCGATGACCGATCCGAGGGTCTTGGACATCATTGGCAAACAGCAAACGACATGAACAGGGTGATGACTCACAAGACAATCTCGTCGTCCCATTCGACCACATCATTGCCTACCGACACAGGTTTGTTCGTGGTTCGCTTTGTTATGTTTTCGCTTTCTACTGCAACGTAGAACCCGACAGGGATACGCCTCAGTCTGATGGCAACATCTGTTGCGCGAATGTCTGTCCCATATATCAGTGATCACTCGAGTTCGTGGTACGGAGCTTACGAGTTATTAGGATACACTCTGTTTTCTCAACCATCGACTCGGAGGAGTGTTGTTTCAAATCCAGTTCATCCAATGTCTCTCGCTCCCGAGTACGATGTGGTAGTTGCATCTGGGGGCCACACTGTGGGGTAGAACCACCTAAATCGTCTTCACGCATGAATCCAACCAGGAAGGGGAAGAAAAGAGCACGGGCAAGAAATCTAATGGGATTCAGCAATACGGAAAGGGCGAGATATGTGAGAGAGATACATGCTCAAATCCTATCGGCGTTGTCTTTGAGGCCTTTCATCGCAGTGGCTAGGTACACAGCCCACACAGCAGCCGGTTGCGTGATAGAGCCGTGAGGACTCTTGGAACACGCTGCAGTGCCCCCCTAACCTACACCAAGTCGAAGCATGGTACCTCCTTCGCAAAAAAACCTGAGATGCGGAATGTGGACGCAGGATGGATAAGAGTTCTGTATTCCGGTGCCGAGAAACGCGAAGGACAGATGCTGATGCCGGACGGCGGGCCTCACTACCGCAGACTTAAGTCCGTGTTGGTCGGATGTGCGTCAGTAGTTACCTGTATATTGTTGACGCGTATGCAGCTCATTGGCACGAGCGGGCATGGCCGAGGTCAATACTCGAGGTCAAGTCCTAGGAATGAAAGAACCAAGACGCGACGACCCAAACGTTCAAACAGTGAATCAAACGCATAAAGCGTCACTGCGAGCCACGGCTTCGGCCGATGACATGATCGGCGGTCATCATGCCAGGTGCCATGGCCGGCCCGAATACCAGTCATTAGATTCGCCATTCATTGTAAGCTCGTATACATTGTTTGGGAGGACTTCCTAAATCCTTCGATTGGAATCCGCGCCAGTGACAGAACAGGCCCGCTCCATCGCTTCCAGGCAGCTCGGAATGGCCTGTCTTTGGACATCGCTCCATGCGCTGAGAGGAGAGGGAGGCAGTGGGCTGAGAGGAGTCAGAGGACGTGGATGGGCGGGAGCGCAGGGGAGTGAACTGCAACGAGGCGGGATGGGAAATGGAGGCAGGGTGTAGTGCGTGCGTGCGCTGAAACGGGCTCGGACGAGCACTGCAACTTGAAGGTGGACGAGCGACGTGGCGGAGGCAAGAGAAGAAGGGTTGCCCGGTCTCGCTTAAGTTCTGCTCGTGCTCCACTACAATGCGTCCCTTTTTTGGTTCGGGGTTGGTGCAGGACTCACGCTGCAGCTGCTATGAACTTCTGATCTCACCGTTACTATGCGTTCAAACTCAGGAAACGTAGGGTATAAATTCATTTAGAACTTCGTGAGCACGGCACTCATCGTACCCAGCGCCTGATCCTCTCTCGCCGTATCACGGTTCCGTCGAGTTGAAACCATGGGGATTTGCATCCTTGATGTCTGCCTTGCTGTTTTGGCACTGGACGTTATGTCTGGAGGACGAGGATTCCGCTCCCGCCTGGGCCTCCTGGGTGGCCGCTCCTCGGAAACCTGCTCAACTTTTCGACATATGCATCATATAAAACGTTCGGGGCTATGTGCGGAAAATATGGCAAGTGTATACACGCTGCACACAAAGTGATCCGTCGCTCATACGCCAGGCCCTATCATATCCTTCAAAGTGATGGGCACGCGATATGTTGTTCTCAACTCCCTCAAGGTGACCAAAGACCTACTCGAGAAGAAGAGCGCCATCACGTCGAACAGGCCATACTTTACGATGGGCAGCGACCTCGTCGGTTGGGGCGATTCCATGTTCTTACTGCAATACGGTGACACGTATCGAAAGGCATCGTAAGTTCATTCATGGGCAGATTGGTACCAAGAGTAGCCTAGAGGCGTTCTACCCCACCGAAGAAGCAGAAGCGAAAAAATTCCTACGTAATGTATTGAAGAACCCTGAGGATCTGCTCGCGCAATGTCGCAGGTGCGGTGCTTATTGTCCTCTTGGTGATCGTGCTATCATGAGATATTTTGAGCAGAACGGCCGGCTCAGTGATATTGAAGATCTCGCATGGGGATACTGTCCAGGAAGATGGTGATCCGCTCGTGGAGATGACTGACATAGCCATGCACGATTTCTCCGTGATCACGATGACGGGACGCTTTCTAGTCGATATACTCTCGATCTGTACGTTCTCCGAGTCTCTGTGATCCGCTTCAGTTGCTCGAAGGGGTTCCCTGGAGGTGGGTTTCACAAAGATGCAAGACAGTGGTGGAAAATGGTGAGCGAGACGGCGGACACGCCGCACAAATTCATGTTGGAGCACCTGGTATGTTCTCCCTTCGAGCTCGTGGTGCTTGTACGCTGATGTTGACGTGGGCAAAAGGCGAAGCTACGCTGTCGTTCACGTCACGGCTGCTTCAGTAGGGTGTTACTCCTGAGGATGAGATTTTGAAGTAGGTTTTTTTCTCCATGACATGGGTCTGCGTCTGAGTCGGACAAGTATGCTTGTTTTATGGTATCTCTTTAGGTAAAGTACGAATCCTCGCTGGCAAATGTGTCCATCCATCATGCTGTGCGGTTGCCTCACAATGTTCGCTCTGCGCACTCCCCCTGTCAACGCTCTCATGTTGCGCTGCCACGTTTACTATGTGTATTTTAACTTGAAGTAAATCATTCAATTTCGCCCGCGTGCCACGCTTGAAGTTTAAACCTGGTTTAAACGACTGAAACTGACCAAAACTTGAAATATCTCTCAATACCATACAGGCCCACCTAGAAGGTAACGGTAAAGAGTTGATATTGTCCTTGAATAGTCTACCGTCTCGGGCTTACTACCCAGCACAATGCTTCATAAACCAACGTGGATAAAGGGAACCCAAGATAAGAACGATGCACCAGAATCACGAAGCCGCTCGATCGCGTCGTGCAAGGCTTCTGCAGCCTGCCTACTGTCCGGAACCTTGCCATCGCGAAAGAGGCTTTTGTAAACGTCCTCCGTGACCCTTGGCGCATCGCTGTCCATTATCGTCCACATCGTTGCGATCACACCCCTGTACCCCGCAAGAAGCATTCCCGCAGCAATATGTATAGCTTCTTCGGACAGCTCCTCGTCTCCCGTTGCAGTATTGCATGCGGAGAGAAACGCGAGACCTCCATGAGGACGTGACAATCGAACGATATCAGAAACCTTCAGACGTCTGCAGTCAGCAAGTAGGAGACCACTGTCAAAGGGATCCGTGCGGTCTTGCGTGCCATGACACGCAAAATGGACCCAGTCCGTCTCGGTCATCTTCGCCAAGACATCCTCGACAGTCCCATCCGCCTCCTGGAAGCCAATGGACGGCGACAAAGATGTCAGCTCTCTGACGACCTCTACCTCCCTTTGCACCCCGGTGAGGTGAACCTGCCCGTCCGTGCTCGGTTGAGGGACAGCAAGGAAGCGAATATTATGTGAAGTCACCTCTGAGTCTTGCTGGGGTGACAGCTCGAGTACACTCATCATAGGGATGTAGGACGAGAGAACAAAGTCTGAAAGTTTTGGGCCCAGATTGGCTGTATCATAAATACCTGCTGCATGGATGGGAAGAAATGTAAACGGCCCAGTTGGGCACCAGAAGATGCGAGGCAGTTTAGGGCCCGACGTCTATGGTTGTTCATCAATGAACATAAAAATCGTCATTAACTTGGGGTTCACGTACCGAGAAAGCAAGGACGTCAAGAATTGGGTTGACGATTTTGTCCCACAGGTATGATAATATGGATCTGAACACCACATCGGCACTCATACCCCGAGGTCTTGCACCTCTGTCTGTGTCATCACGTAGGATGACGCGGCCATTAAGTCTCAGCAACTTGTTCAGCTGTAGCTGCATGCCTGCAACTTCTTCATAATTGGTGTTCGAAAGTGGGACATGGACGACATGTCCTGAGCCTGCCATGACGACCAACGCATCACATCTATGTTTGCTAGCACTGAGAAAAACAACATGCCCCGAGTGTGCCAAAGAAGAGAGTTGATCGATCGTCTTCGGAAGTAGGAATCGTTTGAAGCCAGGGAGGGCACGGATTTCTGCAAGATGCCTCTCTCGCTCGAGAGCAAGTGCATGGTGTTGTTGGGCCTGCTTCTCCATCAATCCGCCCATCAAGTTTGAATGGTTCACGGGTTCGTTGACTGCAGCTCTGTCTCGAGCACTCGCGTGCTCAAGGTCATGTGATACGCGCTCAAACTGGGCAGCGAGTTCTGGATATACAGCGCGGAGGTCGTCGACGGGAGTGCGAAGTTGTGAGAGCTGACTCCACACGATAGAGCGACCTTGCTCAAGCCACTCGACAGCAAGTTCAGGCCTATGCGCATCAAGGGCAGCGGCAGCAGCATCGCAAGCCTCATCTGCAGCTTGAAGAAGTTGATGGTAACGATCATGAAGAGACAACCCTATCCATGCTAATTGTGGAAGAAGATGAACAGCAACCGTGTATGGATCCAGAAGAGGCTGGGAGTCATGTTCGAGGAGGCGAAGACACTGGATCCAGAGTCAGCATGCTCGAAAACGACTGAGAGATGAACCTGTCTGGGATCGAGCTGCATGAGAGGAATATAAGATGGCTTGGGGAAGGTCAGAACTTGAGATGTCGCCAGAGTGTTGGACGCGTTGCAAAAATGAAAAAGTGAGGTTGTTCAGCCATACAGGCTTGTCTGGATGACCATCAGGCGTAAATCCCACCGCGTCCTCTTTCATCGAAATTGATCTCCCCAGGTCGACGACGTCACCGGAGCGCTCATAGCGAGTCAACAACGAGATGCCGAGGTTGTTCAGCCGCCTAGGCTTGCCTGGATGACCATCAGGTGTGAATCGCACCGCGTCCTCCTGCATTGAAATTGATCTTTCCAAGTCGGCGGCATCTCCGAAGTGCTCATAGCGAGTCGACAACGAGATGCCGAGGTTGTTCAGCCATCCAGGCTTGTCTGGATGACCATCAGGTGTGAATCGCACCGCGTCCTCTTTCACCGAAATCGATCTCTCCAGGTCAACAGCATCTCCGAAGCGCTCATAGCGAGTCCACAACAAGTTGCCGAGGTTGTTCAGCCATCTAGGCTTGTCTGGATGACCATCAGGCGTGAATCGCACCGCATCCTCTGTCAGCGAAGTTGATCTCTCCAGGTCGGCGGCGTCTCCGAAGCGCTGATAACGAGTCAACAACGAGATGCCGAGGCTGTCTAGCAATGCAGGCTTGTCTGGGTGACCATCAGTCGTGAATCGCACCGCGTCCTCTTTCATCGAAATCGATCTCTCCAGGTCAACAGCGTCTCCGAAGCGCTCATAGCGACTCGACAACGAGATGCCGAGGTTGTTCAGCCATCCAGGCTTGTCTGGATGACCATCAGGTGTGAATCGCACTGCATCCTCTTTCAGTGAAATTGATCTCTCCAGGTCGGCGGCATCTCCGAAGTACTCATAGCGAGTCGTCAACGAGATGCCGAGATTGTTCAGCTGTCCAGGCCTGTTTGGATGACCATCAGGTGTGAATCGCACCGCGTCCTCTATCATCGAAATCGATCTCTCCAGGTCAACAGCATTTCCGAAGCGCTCATAGTGAGTCCACAACGAGATGCCGAGGCTGCTCAGCCATCCAGGCTTGTCTGGATGACCATCAGGCGTGAATCGTACCGCATCCTCTTTCAGCGAAATTGATCGCTCCAGGTCGGCGGCGTCTCCGAAGCGCTGATAGCGAGTCCACAACACGTTGCCGAGGTTGTTCAGCCATCCAGGCTTGTCTGGATCACCATCAGGCGTGAATCGCACTGCATCCTCTTCCAGCGAAATTGATCTCTCCAGGTCGTCGGCGTCTCCGAAGCGCTCATAGCGAGTACACAATGAAATGCCGAGGCTGTTTAGCAATGCAGGCTTGTCTGGATGTCCATCGAGTGTGAATTGCACTGCATCCTCGACCACCAAAATTGATTTCACTAGATCGACGACGTCTCCAAAGCGCCGATAGCGAGTCATCAACGAGCTACCGAGGTCGTCCAGCCATGAATACTTGTTAGGATGGTTGTCAGAGGCGAATCGCACTACAACCTCCAACACCGAAATGGCCTTCTCGAGATCGACGAGGTCAGCAAGGCATTCGAACCGAACGCAGAAAAGAATCCCAAGGTGGTCGAGCAATGAATGCTCGCCAGAATTTGGATAGAACATCCATTGCAACGCAGCGTCCAACCTCTGAACCCTCCCGTCATCGTCAAGGTCATTCTCGATGGGTTGGCCAATCTCCGTCGGCTGGATCAACTCGGACTTTGCAGTGCTGCCGAGTGCGAGGACTGCCACATTGTATGCATAACTATCCGCCGGGGTAACATCCAGCACCTGGGAGAGGAGAGTTTCACCCTCTGTCCCGTCCGCTTCGTTGTGTTGCCTTTGGAAGCGAGCTTGAAGAGCTATTCCGAGGCTGAGCAATGTGAATGGATGATCCGGGTGACCACGAGAGCGCAGACGAAGCACACCCCGATACAAATCGATTGGCGCGTCAAGGTCGGGGGACACGTCATTCGCTCGGCAG
Organism: Baorangia bicolor; assembly: GCA_038093395.1. Lineage (NCBI taxonomy): Eukaryota > Fungi > Basidiomycota > Agaricomycetes > Boletales > Boletaceae > Baorangia > Baorangia bicolor. The sequence continues at coordinate 1,929 of JBBPSC010001295.1, read as the reverse complement.
TGGATCAGTTTGGCGGTAGCTAGGTTGAACAGTACAGTGGTGCGACTGGGGTGGTCCAGCAGACAAAGGTCTCGAGCATCTTCGAAATGTTTCATAGACTCCTCGAGATCTCGTTGTTCCTGGAGTTCGCGATAACGATTGAGTGCACGATGTCCCCTATCCGTCAACTCCCCTAGCCGGCGCATCTCCTCTGACTCTGGCGACTAACGACACAAGATGAGTGTATGCTCAATGCTGAGCTAGCGCAATCCGCTCACATTTGAGGTAGTTGCGCCTTCGCCCCGATCATAAACCCGCTGTTCGACCTCGATCTCAAAAGGAGAGCGTGAAGAGATAACCTCCCCATCGCCTTCTTCCAAAAATCTGATCACTACACGATGGTGCTTAGGTGCCCGGAGGAACGGGAAACGGTGTTACACACTTTTAAGCTGTCCGGTACGGTCAAGTAACTCACCGACAGTGATTTCGAACTTGCGAAGAATCTCTCCGTCCCCGAGCGTTGGTCCCAACTCGAACGATGCGAATATTGTCAGAGATATCTTCGATGACCGATCCGAGGGCCTTGCACCTCATTAGGCTAACGGCAAACGACATGAACAGAGTGATGACTCACAAGACAATCTCGTCGTCCCATTCGACCACATCATTGCCTACCGACACGGGCTTGTTCAAGGTTCGCTTTGTTACGTTTTCGCTTTCTACCGCGACGTAGAACCCAATAGGGATACGCCTCAGTCTGGTAGCAACATCTGTTGCGCGAATGTCTGTCCCAGATATCAGCAATCGGTCAAGTTCGTGGTACGGAACTCACGAGTTATTAGGATACATTCTGTTTTCTCAACCATCGACTCGGAGAAGTGCTGTTCCAAATCCAGCTCATCCGACCTCTCTCGTTCCCGAGTACGATGTGGTAGCTGCAGCTGGGGGCTAGACTGTGGGGTAGAACCACCTAAATCGTCTTTACCCATGAATCCAACCAGGAGGGGGAAGAAAAGAGCACGGGAAAGAAATCTAATGGGATCCATCAACACAGAAAGGGCAAGATATGTGAGACCCGCTCAAATCCTATCAGCGTTGTTTTTGAGGCCTTTCGTCGTGGTGGCTAGGTACACAGCCCACCGTGACAGCAGCCAGTCGCGTGATAGAACTGTGAGGACTCGGATTACGCCGCACTGCCCTGCTGGCCCACAGCAAGTCACTACGAGCGCGTAGCCCACAATGACCGCATACATGCCTACTGAAATTTTAATTCACCATTTCTGAGTGTTTCCACCATCCTCCTTCTTTTTTCAGTGAGTTTCGCAAGGCTAAGAGAACGTTCAATGGAGGACGTGGTAACATGGTTTGCACGATTCGATGATTACACACCATAATTGAAGTTGCCATTTCGTCGATAGACAATTTGGGCTCATATACAGGCTGGTCTGAACGACTCTCTTCCTTCGGCTCATTGGTCTGCATACGGAGACTAGCTTTAGCTGGTCCGTGCTGGGAATGAGATGTGTGTTAGTAGTTACCTGTACAGTGTTGACGCGTATGCGGCTCATTGGCACGAGCTGGCATGGCCAAGGTCAGTCCTCGAGGTCAAGAGGAATGAAAGAGCCGAGACGCGACGACCCAAACGTTCAAACGAATAAAGCTTCACTGCAGCCCGCTGGCACGAGCTACGGCTTCGGCCGGCGACACGGCGGTGATCATGGTACCGTATCCGGCGAATACCTCTCAGGGAGTCATTAGAATTCACCATTTATCTCAAACATCGACTTTTTGTATCTATACCAATCTTTCGCTGTACATCTAATGCCTCGCAAAAAGAACAAAAAGAACAACAACAAAAACAAGAACGACAACAACCATCGAGGTCGAGGTCGTGGTCGTGGTCGCGGTCGCGGTCGGGGAGGACCAAATCATGATGCTCCCACCACCGTC
>JBBPSC010001294.1:0-10659 GCA_038093395.1 Baorangia bicolor | reverse complement strand
GGCAAAGATTGATTAAAGTGCGCCGGTGAAGACGCGGGAGAAACATAAGGAGAGATATGTGCTACGACCGGTCCTTGGTCATCCGAGTCTACGGATGCCTCATCGGTTAGTCCATCATACCTATTTCGCACTATAGTGTCCGTAAAATGACCCTGCTTCTTCCCACACCCTGACTTATGAGAAGAAGAACCTATTTTTTTGATTGCTTCTTGTTCTCGGCATCTTCCACATCACGGAAGAATGCGCGAGCTTCATCGAAGCTCATTCCTTTAATGGCGGCTTGGGCGTCCCTGCCCTTGCCCTTGTCTTTCTTGGTGCTTTTAGCGTCCTCCCAGGACGTTGCTCCTTCATCATCCGAGGAGTCTCCTTTCTTGGCAGCACGTGCCTGACGGCCACCCTTATTCCGCTTACATGAATCGTGGTGTTTGCCGCCGATCCATTTGCAGTCGCCACATTTTACGACCGGTTTACTGCAGTCCTTTATGAAATGGTCGCCACCGCAGTTGTAGCATCCTTTGGTCGTTTTCGAGATATCCATCGCATCTGGATCTCGAGATTTGTTGGACCTTTGCTGGGTCCTTCCCATGATGAAATTAAGGGACTCTTGCGCAGTCCCAACAGTATGGATCTCCGTGAGGTAAGCGTCTATGTTGGGTTGACGCCTTCCTGTTTTGAAGATTTGAGCAATAATGCTCCCTTTGGTGTTGCTCTCTAGGAGCGCGATAGCGTGGGTGTTATCTATACGAGCCTGCGTATAGAGTGCTTGGAACCGAACGATAAAATCGTCGGTCGGCATGTTTCCTTGTTTAAGGTTGCGCAACTGTTGGCGCGCCCAGTCCTGTTGATTGGTGGACCTAAAGAGGCCCTCCATTTCGATGACTAAAGTTTCCCATTCGTAAGTGCAACCCTTCATTAGTCGGGTCTGTGCGAACGGGCCGGCTTTTGCTCCTTTAAGCCGGGAGAGAACGGCTACGACTGCCTTGTATGAATTGTGGGGAATTGTGGCGTTGTTGACTTCTAGCCATGCGTTCATTTTTGCCCACCATTCCTCAAACTTTGCTTTAGACCCATCGTATTCTCCAGGGTCTGCGAAGATCTCTACTTTAGATGTGGTGGTGGTTGTGGTGGTGGCAGAGGGTCCTGCCCCCTGTTCTCGTTGTGTTTCTAAGTCTCGTACCATTTGTAAGAGACGACAGTTGTCACTTGTGATAGTTGCAATGAAAGTGTTCTGTCTGTTAAATTCGCCAAGCACAGCTGCGAATTTCTCATCCATAGGGATGGAGTCATCAGTGAGAATATTGGCAATGTTTTCCCTAGACATATGGTATAACTAGTGCGGGTGGTACTTGGGTTTGTGTAAAGAAATACGAGGGCGTAATGTGATGGTGGAGAAAGAGGGGTTGTAGATCTCTCCTCCTTTTGCGCGGCGAATTGTACGTAAGGGTTTAGTAACCCGCGGAATCTGAACGATGACTTTCTTCTTTGGAGGTGCTTCCTCCGGTTCTTCGGTGGCTTTCCTTTTCACGCCCGACGATCCTTCTCCTCTATCTTCGGCTTGCCCACACTCTTTTTCTATTTCCCGCAAGAAACGTTCTACGTCTGGTGGGGGACCTTGGTGACTGCAACAGTCGATGGGTGCGGGTGTATGGTCGTTGGGGTCGACCTCTGTGCTCTGGTAGTCGGGTAGGGGAGTGCTGATTCTTCGCCCTAAGATGTCTAGGACGCCCGATCTGGATGCTTGATAGATTGCGACGTTGATTTCTTCGTCGCTTGCGAAACGATAGTCGGAAAGCCTTAAGTTGGCCGCTAAGATGCGTGAACCAACGCTTGATGGTGTTTCGTAACGTGGTGGACTTCTCACACCCTGTGGCTCGTTTTCCGATGACGGCTGCCTAACTGCTGCCTGAGCTTCCTGCTCGGCGGCCCACTCATCTACGTCAATTACCTCCGAGGGATCAGGAATTCTAGGCGCTCTGCGCTGATAACCTGTCCGACGGATATCCGCTATAAAACGTTCGAGAGTGACCGATGGCCAGTTAGCGAGGGTTTGGTGAAAGTCGATCGGCACTGCTCCAATTACTTCGTGAGCTGGTAGCCGATCCTTGAACTTGAAAGACGCACTTGTGAGGGTAGCGTCGAGAGGTTTCTAGTGTAAGGTAGGTGCGAGTGAGAGTTTAGTTCTAATGAAACAACCCAAAAGTCCTTGAGACCTAGGTTGCACTAGAAAGCCTAAACTTGAGAGAATGTAGCTAAGAGAGCCTACTCTGATCTTCTGGGGAAAAGACCAAGAGAACTAAACTGGAGTTCTCTGGCCGTGCATTCAAGGCTTATATACTACAACAGGTATTTGTCCATGTATACGCTGTATCTACGATTGCAATGCATTGTCCGCATGTGTAAGAATGGAATGGAAGTAAAGAAGCATGTGCATGAGGCCAACACACGGTGTGGCAGAATGGAAGAGAAGGGAAGCATAACATGTGTGATGCGCATGCACATCAAATGGAAGAGAAGCATACATAATAATAGCCAGCACGGAGATGAAGTGAAAAGGTGAACTCCGTGACAGGGTAAGTGGATCTTAGATCCGTGTGAAGAGTGTCCTGCTGACTAAGCAGCTTTGCACTAGAAACGACTAAGTCCATGAAATGTAAGTAGAGCGTTCACGATAAGATAGATGATTAGATCCTTGTGGATCACGTGACGCGATAAGATAAGATTGAAAAAAGTGAACATGTGAAGGGTGAAAAATGTAGACCCATAACACTCGATGGTTTTCTCATAACCGGAATGACCAGCGACTGGAGAATCGTGGCAGGCTTTTACTATTTTTAGATGTAGCGATTGATGATCTGGAACATAAATAGAATCTTCTTTTTTAATTAAGCCTTCTTCATGACGGGCTCCGAACTTGTTCATAAGTTCTTTTACGTGACCTTCTTTAAGGAGAGCCGTGGCTTCTTTTATGGATTTAGTAAAGGAATCGCCTTCATCGCGTATTACAACTTCTTGTGAAGCTCGGATACGTTCCGGCGGGATAAGTGTAATACCCTTGTTATCATCTTCTACGCCTAGCGTGTGATCTTCTCGTCTAGAGAGGGCATCCGCTTTTACATTTGTAGCGCCAGGCTTGTAGACGAATACATAATTGAACCGTGAGAGGTACTGTGCCCATCTCGCTTGTCGGCGGTTCAAATCCTGTGATTTCATAAAATATTGGAGGTTTGCGTGATCATTCCATATTTCGAATTGGAACTTTGCTCCTTCCAAATAGTGTCTCCAGATCTCAAGAGATCGGATGATAGATAACATTTCCTTGTCACATATAGGGTAATTCCGCTCTGCGGGAGACATGCTGTGACTGTGATTGTTACGGGTCTACATTTTTCACCCTTCACACATGCACATTTTTGATCTTATCTTATCTTATCGCGTCACGTGATCCACAAGGATCTAATCATCTATCTTATCGTGAACGCTCTACTTACATTCATGGACTTAGTCGTTTCTAGTGCAAAGCTGCTTAGTCAGCAGGACACTCTTTCACACGGATCTAAGATCCTCTTACCCTGTCACGGAGTTCACCTTTTCACTTCATCTCCGTGCCGGCTATTATTACGTATGCTTCTCTTCCATTTGATGTACATGCGCATCACACATGTTATGCTTCTCTTCTCTTCCATTCTGCCACACTGCGTGTTGGCCTCATGCTATGCTTCTATGCTTCCATTCTATTCCCATACATGCGGACAAAGCATTGTCATCGTAGATTAGACGTACACAGGTGTACACAACCCATGTAGTATATAAGCTCTCAATGCAATGCCAGAGAACTCCAGTTTAGTTCTCTTGGTCTTTTCCCCAAAGATCAGAGTAGGCTCTCTTAGTTACTTTCCTCTCAAGTTTAGGCTTTCTAGTGCGACCTAGGTCTCAAGGACTTTGGGTTGTTTCACACGTAGGCAGCTGTTTGTATCTCTACCCTTCACCCTATGTTCTCGGTCCTACATCATTTCATTCCAATCTCCTCACCTTAGACACGTTTATAGTAGCTAGACTACTCTAGACCACGATGTCACCACGACGTCATACCTCATGTAGTACACATATACCCCTGTCATTTCCACTATATAAACCCAACACTAGCAGTGGAATCGCCAGTTGATTCTTCTCTAGCTTAGGACTTCTGTCTCATACGCTTGAGCATGTTCAACGGAACACTTAGTCCTTCAGTGAGTCTTCAAACCTTGCTAACAGCTAGTTCGTTAGACTCCAAGTCACTCCATACAGTCACGAGTATCCTCTCCACGTTACACGTTCCTCGTCTATCACGCTCCTCTACCTCTCTCTCCATGTTTAGGTTTAGGTTTGCCATTCCACGCCCGTTGGCAACTCTATACGGTTTCCACAGCCATTACATAAGGCTACTCTGGACTTTTTGGGAAGAAGACTAAGAGAACTAGACTGGAGTTCTCTGGCTGTTGCATTTGAGTATATATACTACATGGATGTTTGTACTAGTGTATGTCTAATCGTAGATATAGGAGAACATGTGTTTAGTGCATGGTGTGGCAGCACAGGTTTGCATAGCCACATAATGGAAAAGAAGTAATAAGATGAAAGACATGATACATACATGAGAATGTGGCAAAATGGATGAGAAGACATGGCATGCATGCAACACATGTAGAATGGAAGATAAGCCTGCACTGTGATGAGTAAAAGGATGAAACAGTGCTAGGTGTAAGTGGATCATAGATCCATTTAGAAGAGACATTCATTGTGTGAAAATTAGATGATTAGATCTTTTGATAAGATCACATGACACAATAAGATAAGAAGATTAGATAAGATAAGGAGAGAAAATGTTAGACCTGTAACAATATTCACCACAGGGTGGATCTTCATTGATCATGGGAGTGTAAGCTCAACCATATTCATTCTGATCATCTTCTTTACTTTGTAGGGGCCTAGTCATTTTTCAGTTAATTTATGCGATTGGCAAGTTTCTTGCAAGTTTAGGTGTTCTGTTGATAACCAAACTTGGTCACCTTCTTTATAAATAGGTGCATCTGAACATTTCTTCTCAGATTGGGCTGTCATGTGCTTATGAGTGTTCTTGAGCACCATTTTTATTTCATCCAGCATGTTTTTCATTTGTTTGGCAAATTCGGTGACTGCCAGGGCCTTGGACATAAGGGGTTCTATTCCCATGTGCAGGGCATAGGACCAAGTAACTGAAAAAGGAGACTTGCCTGTCGCAGAATGAACTCTTGTGTTATAATTAAATTGTACCAGCGCAAGCCAGTCCATCCATTCTCCTTGCTTCTCAGCCATAAGCAGCCTGAGATACTGTTGGAGATCTCAGTTGACCCATTCTGTCTGACCATCTGTTTGTGGGTGGAATGTGATTGACATATGGGAATCTATCTTCAGCATCTTCCCAAGATCCTTCATGACTTGGGCTGAGAATTGCAGTCCTCTATCCGAAATGATAGACTGTGGAAGTCCATGAACTTTCCACACATTGTCTCAGTAGAGCTTTGCAGTTCCAAGAGACATAATCATCTTGTGCATGGGAATAAATATGACTTCCTTAGAGAAGTGGTTGACAACCACGAGGATTGAGTCAAACCCTTTGCTTTTGGGTAAGTCCATGATGAAATCTGCAGAAATATCCTGCCAGGGACCTTCTGGGATGGGATTCAGTTGGAGTTTGCCTGCTGGAGGCATGTTTGTCAGCTTTATCTGAGTGCATCTTTTGCATCATAATGTATACTCCTTGATTTGCAAACACATGATTTCCCAAAAATAATATTGTGAGACCAGCTCATATGTCTTGTTAGACCCCCCATAACCTGCCATGGGGAAGTCATGATACAATGTAATAATGTCCTGGTGGAGCATGTCATCCATCAGTATGTAAATTTTGCTGTTAAACTTTGAGAGTCTGTGTTCGTCATTCTCAAAGCCTTGGCGAGTTGTGTCCATTAATTTAGATTGTACGTTCCTGATATGTTCAAGCAGAGATTCTTCAAGTCTGTGGACCTGCACTCTTTTCTCCATACTTCTCACACAATTTGTGGGAATCATCATGACTCCTTTGTTATTATGTTTGATTTCCACAGAATGGTCTTCTCTTCGGAATAAAGCATTGGCTTTTCCCATAGAAGCACCTGGCTTCTTGATCAATTCATAATTGAATCATGTGAGGTATTGAGCCCAGGGAGCCTGACATCTATTCAGGTCCTGCAACTTCATAAAGTACTGGAGATTGGTGTGATCCATCCATATCTCGAATGGGAACTTTGCGCCTTCAAGGTAGTGTTGTCACTGCTCCAGTGCTTCTATGATGGCCAGCATCTCCTTGTCAGTAATAGGATAATTCCTTTGCTCTGGTGACATGCTGTGGGAGCTAAAGGTGACCGGATGCCAGATCCCTTCCTTTTTTATAGATAACACAGCACCGGTTGCGAAGTCTGATGCATTGCATTTGACCCTGAATTGACAATCATTGTCAGGGTAAGCCAATATGGATGCCATAGTAAAGCATTCTTTAAGCATGTCAAACACCTTCTGTTCACATTTTGACCACCTCCAAGGGTAGTCCTTCTTTATCAGGTCATTTAGGAGTCTAGCCACCTGACTAAAGTCCTTTATAAACCTCCTGTAGAAGTTTGCTAATCCCATAAAGCTTCAAACACCTTTTACATTCCTTGGTTCAGGCCATTCCTTTATAGCTTTAACCTTGTCCTGTTTTATTTTGATTCTGTCGGGGGTAACAATCATCCCAAGGAATTCTACTTTGGAAACTTGGAAGAAGCATTTCTCTGGTTTAATAAATAAGTCGTGGTCCTTTAATTAATTTATGTAAGACTTCTTTTATGATTTTATTGTGTTCTTCCACATTGTCCATTTTCGTAAATATGAGTATGTCATCTATATATACTATGACTACTTCTGACATGTTGGCAAAAATATTGTTCATCATTGCTTGAAACGTGGCCAGGAAGTTGCATTGTCCAAAATACATAATGAGGGGTGCATAAGCACCTTGGTGGCAGATGAAAGCAGCCTTCCACTCATCACCTTCTTTGATGTGTATGTTGTTATATTCCCAATGTAAGTCCATTTTGTAAATAGCTTAGCCCCCTTGAGTTGATCAATAAGCTGTGCGATGAGGGGAAGTGGATAATTATTTTTTATGGTATTTTCATTGAGGTATCAGTAATCTTGTACCATCCTCTTTTTTCCATCTTTCTTTGGAATAAAGAATATGGGGGATATTTGGGGAGACTTTAAGGGTCTTATGTAGCCCTTCCACAATTGGTCATCCACAAATGCTGATACCTCTTCTTGTTCAGTGACCGACATTGGATAAAGTTTTCCTTTGCAGGGTTTGAAACCCCTCCTTAAGGTTAAGGGCATGATCCCATGATTTTCTTTTAGGCATTTGCTCAGATTCCTTTTTCCCAAAAACATCCAGCCATTTGTGGAATTCCTTTGGAACCAGCTCTGCAGGTGTCTTTTCTGGTTTGTCTGTTACCCAGAGTTGGCTAATCCATTTTAGTGTACAGTACACATATGGCATGTTGTTGAGTTCCTTTTCTTCTAAGGTTCTGAAGAATATGGATTGATCTGAGAAAAGATAGCACATTCTGGGACAGAGTGTGAGTTTGACAGATCCTGTCTGCCAGTCAACCTTGGGATTGTGCTTGGAAAGCCACATGTATCCAAGGATCAGGGGGTTTCTACCTAGGTCAGTAACTTCCGCTACTAACTTTTCATGGTGTCCTTGATAGTCTATAATTAACTCTGCCATATGGGTAATGTCTCCAGCTGAGTTCTTGGTTCCATCCACATTGTATACCAGGATCGGTCGGTCAAGTTTTGTAATCCTGATGCTGTTTGTGTTGGCCCAGGTTGCATCAAGGAAGATGCTATTTGCACTGCTATCCAGTAGGGTGTGTGTTATGATCATCTTGTGTTTGGTGGTTGAGGCTGCAATCCCAACTTCCAGATTGATCTCTTTTTTGGATTTAACAGATCTGATCATAATCTGTTCAGGAGTTTTGTTGTTTAAATATGAAGAGGTAATATTTTTTTCTTTATTTTTCTTGACCAAATTAAGCCTGCATTCCCATGTAGCAAGGTCAGACTCAATCTGACTCCTGGTTTCAGTTGTACATGACATATCAAAATTGTCTATGGAGAAAGATTGGAAGAAGGCATCTTCCAAGTCTATATCATCTGCATCCAAAGTACAAAAATGATTCTTGAAATTCCATCCTGAAATAGCAGCATGGGGGCTTCGCGATGAAAAAGCAATGTCCACAGGAGTTTTCCGAGAACTCAGGTGGACCACCCTTTTCCTGATGACTTCATTTCCATTGTCTGCATGTCATAAAAGAACACCTTCATTTTGTCGAAGAACATTCCTTGGATCTTCTTTTTAGGGTTGGGATTAGACTCTTCTGTCTCCCTCCTTCCCTTTCCTTTGCCATGTAAATGGCCCCCCTCTTCACTGTCCAAATTCCCAAAGCTAGTAGCTCAGACACTGCAAAAATTGCTACAATGTCAGCTATGCTCTTCCCCAAGGAACTTGCATTCCTTGCATTCTCATTTGGGTTTTTCACAATCTTTTGCAAGATGAGGACCCTGACAGTTAAAACATTTGCTGCATTTGCTCACAGCATCAATCTCCATTGGCTTGCCATGACTGCCATATGTTCTGGCACCACTTGAGCTTTCCTTTCGTGCATTGTTACCCCAAGTGCACCCCTGGGTGTTCTTGATTCAATAGTCGAAAGCTTCTTTGGCATTTCCAATTCTTCAATGACCTTGATGTATTCATCCACTGTGTCTTGCCTTTCATTGTTGATGAAGACCCGGTGGATGATCTTCTCTTTTATGTTCTTCTCCAAGAGAAAACACCCCATGGCATCTCCTACGTTGCTTGTTTCATAAAAAGACAACCATTTTGTGAGGAAGTCTTCTATCTGCTGGTCATTGGACTGGTGGAGTTTGAATAGCTTATCGGCTGCCATGTTGGCTAGATTGCCTGGATGGAAATGGGCAGCCATTATTTCCATAATGTGACATGTTTCGGCATGTATTTGAGAAGCTGATTTCTGGCCCATGTGCCAGCTCCATTCTTGTCCTTGTGCTCTTTTAAGCCAATGCATGACCAGCACATAATGCATTTGTCTTTTGAAGACCCAAAGGTCTCAGAGTTGACCATAAGATAGACAGAGGGTTTCATCCACCATTCATCAAATTTATCATATGAGCCATCAAATAGTCCAGGGTCAGGTACTACTTCTACTTTCTTTTTAATCTTCACCTCAGCTCACAATTGAAACAGTAGTGGAATGATAAAAGCAGCCAAAACTGGCATTTTTCTCCTTTTTGCTTATCTTCATGATTATGGACTTAACCCTTTACTTTTCCTAGTTGCTTATTCCTTTTACTTGCATACCATAAGCGCTTGCTTTATCTTATCTCTTCATCACTCCACATTGGCACTCATAACCACAATCTTATCTGATCTTATCTATTCCTTTACCCCTATCCCATGATGGCAGCCACTTTGTATCTAACCCTTCACCCATACGTTCTCAGCCCTCTGTCATTACATTCCTATCACCTTGTTTCTTACACATTTAGGTAGTTAGACTACTTTAGACCATGATGTCATCATGATGTCATTATGCATGTATACCTCATGTACATACTGTCACTCCCCTATATAAACCCTAGGTTAGCAGGGGAATCGCCAGTCAATCCTTCTCTAGCTTAGGACTTTTGTCTCTTATGCTTGAACAAGTTCAATGGAACTATAAGTCCTTCAGCAAGTCTTCAAACCTTGAAAACAGCTAGTACGTTAGGCTCCAAGTCTACTCCGTAAAGTCATGAGTATTCCCTCAATGTTCCACATTTCATGTCTCTTCTGCCCTCATTGTATTCTTTTTATGCTCTTAGGTTTAGTGTTGCCATTCCACATCTTCTGGTAACTCTATGGTTTCCTCAGCCATTACTGTTACGGACACCACTAAAGACTCTACTAAGTTACATTTACTACTTTGGACTTCTACATTTCAAACCTTTGATAGTCATGTGGCCTGAGCACATGATTGCCAAACCTTCGACTGTCACGTGATCCAAAGCACGTGACCATGGGAAAGATCAGGTGACAGAGTCTAGACTCTGCCCTTATCTCGAACACACTACGTTCACATACGACAATATTTATATCTCGTCTCACACCTTCTGCTTTATCCTGGGCTCACCCTTATCTACAGTTATCATATATGTATTTCTTATCAGTAGCACTGCTTGGTCTGTGTGCAGTTGTATAACAATATATAAAGCAGGTGTAAACAGCTGAAGTCCTCAGTTGTTTCCACTTGTTTATCGCTGGCCATTCATGCATCATTACCTCTTCAAGGGATTTAGCATTGAGGCAGGTAGACTAAGGTTTGGCTTCTTGACTTCACTCGTTCCACCAGTGCTAGTGAGCGCTGCAAGGCATAAGCTGTTAAAGACAGCACACAGCTGGAGTCCAGTGTAAGAGACTATATTGATAATTCTAGTAGAATGGTACAAACCTGGAGTCCAGTGTAAGAGACTGAGGGAAAGCGAAGTACACTGGACTCGAACAAA
>JBBPSC010001293.1:0-10664 GCA_038093395.1 Baorangia bicolor | reverse complement strand
CACCCTCCACCCCCTTGTCGATTGTCGTCAAATTCCCCTAGGTGCGCCACGTATATCGTTATTCATGACTCGCTGCCCCTCCCCTTGGCGCCTCCTTGAACATGGATAACTCCACCCCGGGCTGTTCCGCGAGGAGGAAAACCCCTTGTATGTCCACCTCGTTTGGCGGGCGCATCTGATGCGATTTCACCTCCATGCGCATGTCCTGTGTGTGAGTGAACATTCGTGGCGATCCTAGCTCTCCCTCTTCCTCTTGGACCAAAATTGCCCCTCAACACTTGAGGGTTATGTAGTTCAGGATGCATGAATCCTCCACTTTTCCCGCCCCGCCCAAACCGAATCGCTGGAGGTACCAACGAGAGTGAGCTCATCGACTGTGCCAGATCGTCCACTCGCGCGTACGATAACGAAGATGGGCGTACGCTCGATTGTCGTGGGGATGGTGGTCTGGGGGAAACCGCGGGAGATCTAGCGTTGCTGCCGTCGTTGTATCGTGCTTTGGGAGTTTCTTCACCCTCCTCCCTCTCATCAAGATCTTCTCCGTCCTCGTCATCTTCCTCTTCCTCCTCTTCCTCACTATCAGAATCAGAGTCTACTTCCATGTTTTCCTTTTCCTCGGTCTTGGTCTCCTGTCCTTTATCTTTGTCCCTCGGCTTCCATGTTCCCCGTATCATACTTGCTCCATCTCCCCATCTCTTCAGGAGGCCACCGACCCCCTTGTTGGTAACAGCAAAGAAATATTCCTTTGGGTATGAATGTGCTTGAATGAGATGTAACCTTCGTGCTTTAGGCGTCGAGAACAGACGTGGACACGAAACCAGATGACAAGCGAACTACGACAACAGCCCCTCCTACCTAAGTGCCTCGATTGCGATGGATCGACAGAGAGGAACACGCACGATCTTTTCTCCCCTCTCTTTCCGCACCGCAGCAAGTGGGTCATGGCACTCTGTCTGATGCTGTCGATAACCAGGGAAGTATGGAAACGTCAGTGACAAAGCATCCACGGCGACGACGACTTGGACAGATCGACATTCTCACCAGCTCCAAAAGCCGCGCATCTGGAAAGACACACCCACACCCTCGTTGCTCACACACGTGCGCGTGGTATTTCCCATAGTGAATCTCGAGATCGCGCGAGTTGGCGATCGGGGTGGGTTTGTGGAGTGGCGGATTGCAAGTGGGGGGTAACGTGCACAGCAGGGTGCGATCGCGGGCATGTGCGTCGGATGTCCGAGAGGACTTGATCATGGGTGCCGATTCTTGATCTTGATCTTGGTTTCTCTCTTGTGCTTGAGGTTGTGCTTGGACTTTGTTCATGGATGAGGTCGTGCGGGGTGATGGCGCGTCTGATAATCGGGGAGAAGTACGCGGACGCTTGGAGGCGTGCATCAAAAAGGCGTGGCGTGCCACTCAGTCGCTTGGTGCGTTCAAGGTTTATCTCTCCCAAAAAGTCAGTTACCCCTTTTAGACACCGCAACGCCGCTGACTTTGAATTGTACTGTCACGCCGTTGTGACACGCGTCACGAGCAGCCAATCCCGAACCCTTCAAGTTGGTAGTCAAAGTCAAGTCACGACAACGCTACTTTCGCACCACGCCCAAATGTCGTCGAAACGCAAGTGGGACCAAGCCGCACCCGATGTATATGCAGAGAGCGAGGTACCTTCCAAAGCGACCAAAACCGACGAGGTAAAGTCGGCTTCGGAGGCAGCTGCAGCAGCCGCTGCCATCGCTGCAAAAATCGCGGCTCAGTTTAGTGCGGGCGGGTCTGCAGCCGGGAGCATACAGATTGGGCAGAGAGACCCGCATGACGCCGAGTTTACGCATGATATCGATATCAACGACGTTCGGAATCGGTATGTGTTGACCAAGGGCTCCACGCAGTCAGAGGTATGTTTTCTGCTCTTTTATTTTATTCTTGGTGTCGCTTTTTTCGTTTCGGTGGCGTTATTGTGGATTGGTAAATTGAATGGTCGCTGGGACAGATACATGAGCAGACGGGTGCATCGGTGAGCACCAAGGGTGTTTGGTACCCAGATCGAACCAAGGCGACGGAAAAGGATCCCCCTCTATACCTCCACCTCTCTGCATCCACGAGAGACGTCCTTCAACAAGCCATCGACAGGATCACCGACCTGATCTCCATGGACCTTGGACCGCTCGTCGAAGACAAAAAAGACAGACTGCGCGAAAAGGTAGACCAGGATGCTCATATGCTATGCTTGCGTAACTCACCATTGTCTAGCGGAAATGGCCAGAAGAAAAACTACCGGTTGGGCTGGAGACAATCCGGAACTTCAATGTTCGTGCCAAGGTTGTCGGACCACAGGTAATGGTAACCCAGCACTGGAGGATGCTCGCGCTGAATGTGTTGTAGGGTGTTTTCGTGAAATATATTCAACAAGAAACGGGCACGCGCGTTCAGATCAAGGGTCTTGGCTCAGGGTTCGTGGAGCAGGAGACTGGGAAAGAGTCGGAGGAACCCATGCACATACACATCACGTATGTTTATTATCCAACCGTGTTGACTGACCAACCTACTCACAATCCCCCAGCGGGCCAGACGAGGGCCAAGTCGCTCGCGCCAAAGTACTGACCGAAGATCTCCTCGAGGTTGTGCATGCAGAGCACGGAAAAGCCCAGGGGGCCCTCGTACAACAACAAATGGAACTCCACCAAGCGCAGCTGCAATATGCCCAATACAGCGGCATACCGGTACGTCCATCTACCTTCATTCGTCTAGGTAGGTTGCTCAATGCTCGACAACATGTCGTGTCCTGCTTCTGTGTAGGCACCGGGCGGATATGGTTCTGCACCCCCACCTCCCGATAATGCGCCTCCACCCCCACCGCCCGGCGAACAACCCCCACCACCTCCAGATGGGAGTGCACCTCCACCTGTTCCTGGGGCCTCTGACGCCTCCATGGATGCATACGCTGCCTACTGGTACGTGTTGGTCGGCTTGTTCATTGATCCCGTGCCAGTTTGTTCATGCTATTCTACCTTTTCTCACGTGCCACGTTTTCAAACTCTAGGGCACAGTTTGGGTATGACGTCAATTCGCCACAGTTTAAAGAATGGGCGGCGAGTCAGCAACAACAGTATAACCAGTACTATGCTCAGCAGGGGTATGGGGCTGATGGTGCGCCGAGTGGTGCACCAGGGGGACCGCCTGCACCGTCAGATGGGATGCCGCCACCACCGCCACCGCCTGCATAGTCCTAGTCCCAGTACTGTTCCTGGTCCTGGTTCTGATGCCAGCATAGGTCTTGATCCTGGCTTTGGGTGGTTATTGTTGTAATGATTTTCTTTCTAGCTTGCTTTATTTCAATGTATATTTTTTGTGCGTATTGGGAAGGGGAAGGGGTGGGTTACATGATGAGGCGGTACGAGGAGACGAATGTTTGGGCTGCTGATGCCAAGAGACGACGTCACCCAACGTATTGTGCGCTCGTGCGGGGTCGACAGAGTACGGTCGGTTTACGACTTGCTGACATTCGGCAGGACGTCTTGCTAGCTATAAATTGGGTCGAACCGCCAAGCGCCTAGGACAAGATACACCGTGATACAGATATTGACCATGACCAACGGTGTATTATTCAAAGTACTCGTTACCGCATCAAGTCGGACAGTGTACGTGAGAGCACATCATCATATGATCTTGCACCGCGCATATGTATCATCTGGAGTCTAGGATGCTTCCGTTCTGGGGGTACCGCCCATTCAGCGCGTCCGATATCTGCGGTCGCACCCCACCATGTGAGTATGCACCGGCCCTATCTCTGTTTACCGCCTACAGTGTGTGATGATGACGCGGCGAGCAACGCACGTTGACAGGGGACATATAGCATGACCCCGGAAAAGGCGCTCGACTGTACATCAAGTGACCTGCATTGATCATCTAGTACAATACCCCTCATTCATGAAAGCAGTGTAGGTGTCATCGCTTCTGTCCTCCACATACCTCGCGGGCGGCGCGGCCGTTGCATCCGCCCTCGTCCTCTTGTTCAAGAAACTCGCCGGGAGCCCTACCCGCAAGAACGGCGTCCCGCTTCCCCCTGCCACCTGCAACATGGTTCTAGGAGAACCCGATGCCAAAGCAAAAGTACGTGTGCTCGTCCAACTCGTCTCGGTCAACGCGCGAGGGCCGGGGCAAACACCCCTCGAGGGGCAACTCTACCTCGTCTTTTTGCTTTCCCAGTACGAGGGAGGTACTCCATCGTTGTTCATGCTGGTCGGGTTCTAGGCAACGAACAGCACTGGCCCGTCGTTTGGCAAGATGCTCCTAGCACGTTGATGACCACCGGTTGTAGGACGATGGGATGGCTTTTCTCGCTGGAGACCTACAACATCGCGCCAACGTGGGAACTTGACAAATTGTAGGTGCGGCTTGTCGATATGATCGAAATGTAACGGAGACCACTTTGGTGCAGGTTCAGACACCGTATGTTCTGAATCCACTCGCGTCATACACCCGAATGGACTGACATACGCCATTCCAGACTGCGTCTGGTATCACTGTGATAATCATGGCGGCGGCCTGCTATCCTGATGCACAAACACGCGTCCAGGAAGAGCTGTATGAAGTAGTCGGGAGGGACAGAGGTATTTCGACTTTGTGGTTTAGTTTACCCGGTTTGGGGGATCCTGACGTGGCGTCCAATGCCCACGTTTGGAGACTGGGATATAAGCACGCAACTCCACGCGTTTATGCTGGAGGCACTGCGCTGGAGACCGGTGGCACCTCTTGGTATGTTTCCTGTTATCACCTTTCCCGAATCGAGGCGGCGTAGGGGCTCAATATATGCTTGTATGCCAGGCTTCGCACACCGTGCGATGAATGATATTATCTGGGTACGCGCTCTTATTCTTCTTTCAGATCTACCCGCGACGGCTCTGATATCACATTGTTACAGAGGGGTCACTGTATGCCTTCCGGGGCGAGTGTCGTAGGATGTCATTGGTACATCCTCCATGGTGCGCAGTGCACTCACCTATACCCCTCGCTTTCTCGACATTGACCGCACACCCCTACTTCCTCCCACAGGGCGATCTCGTGGGACCCGGTGATGTTCCCAGATCCAGAGACGTTCAATCACCGACGTTGGCTCACCGAAGACGGACGCGTCAGGACGGAGATGCATTTCTACATGTACGGCTTTGGCCGAAGGTACGTCGCGTTCCGTTTCTCCTTCCATCCCAGATTCACGTCGTTCATGTCCTGACGACGCGAATAGAGTTTGGGTCAACACTTCGCAACTCGATCGCTTTATATCAACCTCGCGTTGCAGCTGGTCGTTCCGTATCCTGGAACGACCCGAGGCGCCGATCGATCCTGGCGCGAGCCGGTTTCGGGACGTGGTTGTGTTCCATCCCAAGCCGTTTGAGGTGGAGTTTGTACCAAGGGTGGAGGAGCGATGGTTGAGGGAGTTGATGGCGTGAGACGGGAGGAGGAGGTGCTGGTGCTGGGTAGGTGTGAGGTGGGTCTGTGTCGTGTCAGTGGACTCTTGTCATCGAGTCGTTTTCGATTCTTGCTGTACATGGATCGCCGTGCTCCAGCATTTGTCACTCAGGCTGTAGACAATTAGCAGCGATTCTTTGGATATCAATGACCGTGATACTCCAAACCAACACTCTGTGATTACAAATCGATGTTCGTGCAGAACCTATTGCCCATTGCACGACAGTGAAGACAAGCAAGGTCGATCAACAACAACTGGACTCAGAAATAGGACCATCGCTGCGATGTCCCGCCTGTCTTCATACAACCCGCTCCAACCGCGAGGCCAAGCGAGTGGAGTCGAGGGGGGTGGCGGGACTATGTCTGTTCCAATCCAGCCATCCGTGAGCGAACGAAACTCCAGGATGCATATTTGATCAATCCTTTAGTACGTCAAGCGACGCAGCCTATAGACCCTCGTAGCTTTCCACTGCACTTGCTGCATTGCAGGCCAAGTATCCGAATACCGCGTTCGAGGCAATCTTGAGGCGACTGCGGAGTGGCGGATCATGATCGATCAAGTGTTTGGATAGTCTGTCGTCCTTGTATTAGCTAAGCAAGTTCGCAACACCCAACTAGTATTCCGAAGCGCTGTCTGAATCAACTCTCACTGGCACCATATACTGTTGCCTGTTGTCAGGGTCACGGTCTTTTGTGTTGTGGTTTAATCCTGTTTGATTCGGTCCTCTTCCTTTTAGTGATTTTCCTGTGCACGAACAACACTGGTATGCTCGCAAGTACAAATGTGGCCATGAATATTATGATATCTCCGGCAGGTATACTAGCCATCAAGTAGTCGACCTACTGTCAAGGGTATGTGTGACAGCTTCTTCCTGTGCTAACGAAAAATTACCACAGGTTTTTTTTTCGAGCAAATATTGGACATGCCAGTGGGCCGATTACTGCAAATTCAGGTTCTACATGATCGAACATTCGGTCATGTATGTATCGCTGCCCATCGTTACCTTCAAGTCGCCAAAGCGCGTGACTATCACACAGTCCAGCGAGATATGAATGGTGAACATTCAGAAGACCGATATATGCGGCGGGCCCCTTGACGCGGAGCCTAAGATTATTCGTGCGTGGCCACAGCAAAATTTCCGTAAAAGTTGCCAAGTAGAACCTAATTGGACGGATACGACGAACTTATAATGCAGGGCAAAATCTATTATCTTCCAATGCCAGTGCTATGCAGTGTATAGCGTCAAAATCATCATGTTTCGGTGCACCCAGTGCCATGATGATCAGTGAGCGCTGTTACCGCGCCTAGTTCTTATTCGGCTTCCTCGAGCATGTACTAGTATATATATTATGGATTGCCGCCCCGGTCGTTCCCCGCAGACTGAAGCAGAGTCGAGTCGATACCAATCATGTCAACTTTAACCAACCCACTTGTTCCGCTTTTTGGACCGCTGTATGGTTCGTTGTATTTTGCTACCGTCATGTCGACCGCATTTTACGGTATCACATGCATACAAACGTGAGTGCTGTTCATTCCAAAGTCTATTGCAGTGGTTGGGCAAAACGTACTAACCACTTGGACAGATTCTTCTATTATGTCCAGTTGGATCTACGTATCTTGTGGTCTTTCGTCAGCTTATCGCGTCTTTTCCAGCTATCGGAACGATCCTTCGCGCATGAAGAGCCTCGTAAGTGAAGTTATGAACAAGTCCAGCATGATAACGTACCGTTCCCCCAGGTGGCAGGTTTATGGTAAACGGCCTATGTTATTTCGGTTCGCGACGTTCCTGACGCTTCGCGATAGGGCACTCAATACAATTCATGAAGCCTTAACTATTGCTGGTGGTTCGTTCGTTTCTCGACATACACAACACTCGGACATCTCGTTCATATTGTGCCTCGCATAGCATACAAATACATCATGACTGGCCTGGCGAACCCGTTTTCATTAACGATCGGGATTCCGTGAGCCATTTATTTCAGAATACCATTTTTCATGTATCAACGATCTTCCTAGAGAGCTCATCGTAAGTTCTATTCGTAACCTTCTTGGAAGATCTACCAACAAGTCGTAGTTACAGGGACTCTTCACGGTACCCATTTATTTTTGCGCTCGGAACGACCGCTGATTTAATTATAATTCAGGCCACGATTGCGGTAGCTACACAGGGCTATTTCGTCTATCGAATCTACATTTGTGCGTCTCGACCTCTAAGTCCTTTTTCCATTTACTAACAGCCGGTCAGTTAGCGGGAAGAACATTATTGCGCCAGTCATATGGGTAAGGAGTCTGCACACATAATGAGTCGTAATTTTGCTGAACCCGGTGATGTAGGTCATGTTAGCTATCCCTGAGATTGGTAAGATTTTATGAGCTTTGGGGACCTGAAGTTTAATAGGGTTTTTCTAAATATCAGTGGTTATGATCGGTAGGCTCACGTCGGTCGTGTTAAAATCGGTAAATGCTGACGATCACAACCTCAGTTTATACCGCGAAAGCGCTGTATAGTGCGAATGGGTTCGTTCCTTTCGTTTTCCAAGACTAAATCTGACCGTGCACCCTTGCCGTTCGCTTCCAGCCTGAACGTACAGGTTGCTAACGTTGCTGAGCTCAGTGACCATTCATTTATGGTAGGGATATGTTTTATACTCAGAACCGAAGATCTCAGCATGTCATGGACAGAGCCTTGCTACCACGTGTTTCTCTATCGCTGCTGGAGTAGATGTCCTGATCGCCATTTTCCTGACGTTCTTACTGATCCGCAAGCGTCGGACGACTGGATTCGCAAGGTAAGCGTCCGGCGTCGCCGACTCGGAAATGCAGCTGATTAGGGATTTTGGACCGCAAGTACGGAACACATTTTGCAACGCCTCACCGTGTTTGCGGTGAACACGGGTATTTGGACAGCCTTGTTCGCCCTCGTGTCCGTCATCTTAGTGCGTGTCGCTTGTCACCGGCATGCTTGTCTGCAATATTTCCTCATCTGAACGCTATAGCTGCATCTCTACCCACTAAATGTGCTCTGGACCGTGTTCGGTATTCCACTTTGCTCGGTCTACTGTAACACCCTTCTGGCCAACTTGAATGCTAGAGTGTATGTCCGGGGTGAATCGCTGACGCAGCTTGTCGATATGGACTTGTTCACTCCTTCAACTTCGCGGGTGCCCGACAACACCAAGGGCGACAAGCAGCAGGGAGAAGTGAAAATGCACTCTTCCGCACATCGGGTGGGTTTTCACTCTCCCAGCTGGTTCAGTTGTCATGGGCTCATGATCTTGTCGCGGTAGGGTGTTTGGAACGCCACAAAGGTGGTGACGTTCCCGGATTCAAACCGGTCCGCGACATCGGAGATTGTGTGAGCTTGATGGGTTTCGACAAAGGAAACCTACCGTACTAGTTGACCTAGTCCGTTTTCTTGACCACGTTTTTGTTCGTTTCCATTCCTCGTATTCTTGAAGCTATTCATTATTCATGTATCTACGCTCAAGGCAGCCAAAGAATTAGATCAGTTTTCGTTTACCAACGCCGCACGCGTGCGACTCCGAGTGCACACAAAGCGTCGATTCAACCAAGCGGCGGATAGACGAGGACACGCGGGATCACGGTACCAAGTGATGGATTCGAGAGATGTTGCTGCCAAGTATGGCCCTGTCCATGTCCTTCGTCACCTTCCTTTCTGGTTCTGGCCCCAACGATTCGATTCGTTGAAGTTGGTTGGACTCGTGTTGGATCTGCCGTGCCTTACTTTTCGAATTCTGCTCGCCACTCGCCGTTTAGCGTTCTCCACTCGCCGGGGGGAACGAAAGTGGCGAACAGACTGGGGGTTCTGGAGCTTCCATCGGCAGGTGCAGGTCCGGAGCCGATCGCCACGAACAGTCTTCTTTGGAAAAGTGACTTTGACTTTGAATGTGTTGCCATCCATGATGATGATCCATCAAACCATTATCATTGGCAAGGCGGTCTCGAGACCTCTGTTTTCGCAAATGGTATTTACCAACATGATTATTTTGAAAGCGTAAAAAGTCCACGAGCGCGAGCCTAAACATTCTAACCTCCTCACTTCCCTTGGGGAGTTGGGAAGCAATGCCATCGAACGATCTTGGATATTAGGTCACTTACAAGCGGATAGATCCCACCTCTTAATTATGGTAGGTATGCTAGTGGGAGAACGCCAACACGTCGCGTCGCATTGCTGCTCTGGTCGTTCTGCATCTTGGAACGACCCAGGTACCGATCAATCCTGGCGCGAGCGAGTTTCGGGACACGGCTGTGTTTCATCCCAAGCCGTTTCAGGTGGAGTTTGTACCGAGGGTGAAGGAGCGGTGGTTGATGGCGTGAGACGGGAGGAGGTGCTGGTGCTGGTGCTGGCCCGTAGTAGGTGTGAAGTAGGTCCTTGTCGTGTCAATGGTTTCTTGTCATCGAGTTGTTTTCGATTCTTGCCTTAGACTTGGATCATCGTCGTCGATAAAGTCAAATCTGTAGAAATGTACATGCAGCGCTAATGGCGCCCCAGCATAATTAGCATCATAGTCGTTGATATATCATTACAAAGAATCGTTGCTCCAAACCAACACTCTGCTGTGATTACAAATCACAAGAATTGAAGTGTTGTGCATTTTCTCAGGACAGTGCACGACAGTGAAGACGACTCGGAGGCTCGGAGCAAGGTCCTGGACTCGAAACAATGCTCCATCACTGCAATGTCCTGTCTGTCTCCATACGGCCCGTCCCAAGCAATGCCAAGCGAGTTCACCCGAGGGGAGTGGCGGGACCGTGTCTGTTCCAATTGAACCGCATCGGTGAGTCTTTCCACCGCGCTCGTCGCATTGCAAGCCAAGTATCTGAGTGCCATGTTCGAGGCAATCTTGGGGCGCCAACTGTTGCTTTCCGGAATCTGAAGCGATTGCAGACTTGGTAAGGTACGTGACACTTACCTGCAGCTTTGGATGAACGTATTGTAAACGCCGGGCTCACGCATGGGTGTACATAGCTGCATCGCATTGGTTTGGGTGGTTCCTTGTCGGACTACGAGGTGCACCTTGCAAATCGGTATCATCGTATGTGTGTTGCGAGGCGTATCTATCATTCCTTCTCTTAGGTCTATCTACACCATACCTGGATCATTCGTGTTCCCAATTCCCATTACCCCACCCTGGCGTTTTTGCTATTCACGCAAGCGGCGCGCGACGCCCACCCCCTC
>JBBPSC010001292.1:0-10668 GCA_038093395.1 Baorangia bicolor | reverse complement strand
GCTGCGAGGATAACGAGATACTAAGACGAGGGAGTCTCAAGGAGACTAACAGGGATGCCCAGGGGCGCTGGGTCTTTATACGAGGATGCCTAGGGTTACTAGGTCTTGGACGAGGAGAGAAGCGTCGACAAAGAGTCATGCTTAAAGACGAGGACAAGGACTTAGGAGTGGAAGCTGGACTTCCAGGGGATTCAAGAAGGTATGCTTGTTAAGCATAGATCAAGAATAGAGAAATACAAACGATGTAGTAAGGTTTAAATAAAGGGGAAGACACGCACGGACCAGGCTGACTAAAGTAATAGAAACAGATGGAAAGGGATGGAACACTCATCATCATGAGAGAGGCGACTGCGGAGGAAGATAAGTCCATGTAAGGAACTAAGGAACTAAGGGAACAAATAGGTGATGATAACATCGGAGGGGTTGGCGAGGATTAGTGAAGCAGAAGTGATGGGAGCCAACCTACCACGCCACGTATAAGTGATGAGTCGAGACATAACAAGGTAAATAGAGTGATGAAGAGAGAAAAACGTAACAGGGAGTAGGTATGAGGGTTATGGACAATACCAAATTTTTTGTAGTAGCAGAGTGTTTTGTAAACGAGCATTTTCCTGACACCAAGGAGAGAGCAGATACTTTTGATGGAGTGGCCTTCTCTGAAAAGAGCAACAATTTGGAATTTTGTGTTGTTGGAGATGGTATGGGTTGGCATGGGTTGAGTAGTGGTGGCCCACACAGGTTTGCCCACTGAGATGAGCTTGGGGTCCTGCCCTCGGCAATTCTTAACCGATCGAGTTTTCGTGATGGATTTTCCGCATAGCTTTGAAAACCGCTGTAACTATTCTGGTTACCCTCAGCGACCTGACATCTCCAAATTTGCTGACAAGTCCACGCTGCAACACCCTGAACCTTGGACGATTTCACAATTAGTGTACTGTAAGAACCAGAGGAGCACGGCAGCGAAAAGACTACGAGACAGCAAAGTGACAACATCATACAGCTAAACAAGTTGAGGCGGAGTCACCTCCAACTTCGCTCCGGCGAGCAGACCACTTCAGGCTTGGATACGCAGGTAACTACCGCCATGCAGAAATGCATCTGATAAGTCTGCTCAATCATTTTAGCCGCATCCCTATCTCTCCTGGCTTCTCGAACCTGCAGTGTTGGCAGTTGGCTGTGTGGCGGTAATTTCATACTTGGTTGCTACTGCTGGGGCGAGCCGTGGAAGCATTGTTGAAACGAGGCGGCGTAGCCATGAATCACTTAAGGGTGAGCCTGCGAGTCCCTGCGGCATCAGCAATACACATCCGACCGTCAACTAAACGTCCACGATGATGGCTTGGAACCGCTTCTTTCATGTTTTACTCAGTCCGTTCAGATTTATCCTGAGCTGTAGCCACCGAGGTGTTCCAGGTGATGATCCCTCACATCTGCTTACGGTGACAGCTGAGCACCATGACCCCCTTAACCTGACACACAACTCCGAGGCACTCGAGTCCTCTGCGCCTCCAAATACCAATCAGCACATTCTCATTACACGTGCGTGCCCTGTGTCGATCTCCTCTCAAAGCTGTAACGAATTCGTTGCAGATATTCGAGCTAACAGTGTTGCCATTGGTCACAAAAGGATTCCTGCCGGGTTCTATGTCTCCTTGCAGTTTGACAGTATCAAAAGGCGAACCACGAACAAGCCATTGGTCGGAGATAAAGATGTCATTGAGTGGGACGATGAGATTCTCCTGTGAGACGATACACTCGTGTTCCAGTTGCTGATACTGACGATATCCAGCCCATCTGAGCTGACCACCGTAATTCGTATCTCTTTGTTTACATCCTTTGAGTTTACTCCAATGCTGGGGAATGGAGGGACCTTCTGCACCGTCGAATCAAGTGTGGAAGAACTACTAGACCATAGCGAGAGGGGCCATCGTAAGCATCGTGACTTTCATCGTGGTGAGACTAGATCCTCACAATATACTACAGCAATCATGTTCTTACCCGCTCTTACTTCACTTTTGGTCACACTTGAACGCCGGAGCAACAATGACTCCGCAGTAGTTTCAAATCGCTACGATGGTCACGTAAGTGAATTTTGGTACTTGCAAATATTGTCTCCCTAGCTGAGTGCGCCTCCTCAGCCCGCCTTGGGAGAATCTCACAACCTAGCTCAAGTAACAGACCTAGGGCACAATGCCCTTCTCTGTTATCACAAATACCAAAGGAAGCCAGACCTCGAACATGCTCTCGAACATTTCGAATCAGCTCTGGAAATTTGCCCTCACGATCATCGATGTCGTGCCACTGCTGTTCAACTTGGCCGCAGCAAAGTTTGTTTCTGGCCATGCTGAGAGCAATATCGATGCTGCCATCTCGCTATATCGTGAAGCACTTGCTCTTCGTGATGTTGGTCACCCTGATCGACTTGTGACGTTATTACACCTGGTTCACGCTCTTCTGTTTCGCTTTCGAGCCCAGCGGGGCGATCAGATTGGTCCAGATGAGGTTGCAGAGTTCCTCGCTTTCTGGGACCCCCAGAACATACACAGTTCTGAATACCAATCAGCAGACCGTATTCTACGTGCATGCGCACAATACAGGACCGCAGGCAGTCGCCCAACCGAAGTCGACC
Organism: Baorangia bicolor; assembly: GCA_038093395.1. Lineage (NCBI taxonomy): Eukaryota > Fungi > Basidiomycota > Agaricomycetes > Boletales > Boletaceae > Baorangia > Baorangia bicolor. The sequence goes on along the minus strand of JBBPSC010001292.1, from coordinate 8,039 downwards.
TCAGGGAAGCATTAACAACAATCTGCATGGCGTTACAGGAACGCTTCCAGCGGGTCGGTGACATTGCCGATCTCAGCCAATCAATCTTGGTGATGGAGGAAACTATACAAATTATGCCTGATCGGCACCCCGAGAGACACATAGTGCTCAGCAGTCTTGGGAACTCATTTCTATCACGATTCGATCATGTTGGCAACCAGGCCGACCTCAACAAGGCTATTTCAGTGACGGAAGAAGCCCTGCAAGCCGCTTCAGACATCCAACCCGATCGGCCCCAAACGCTAAACAACCTCAGCGTTGCATACCTCAGACGTTTTGGGCAACTTGGAAGCCTTCCTGACCTGGACAGGTCAATTGCCATAACGGAGAAAGCTGTTGAAGTCACTCCGGATGGTCATTCTACTAAGCCTGTCATGCTCGGCAACCTCGGCATCTCGCGTTTAGATCGCTTTGATCTGCTGCACGACGTCGTGGACCTTGACAAGTCAGTTTTGGCGAACCAGGAGGCCGCAAAGTTGACTCCAGACAGTCATCCGAACAAGCCCAAAAGGCTTTACGGCCTTTGCCGAGCATTGTTTAAACGCTATGAGCGGCTAGGTAACATCCCAGACCTCGAAAACTCGATTACAGCGTTGGAGGAAGCGGCAAGGCTAACACCAGCCGACCATCCTGATAGGGTGATGAGGCTCATCAATCTCAGCGGCTTCTTCCTTTCACGTTTCGAGCGCAACGACAGCTTCACAGACCTCGAACGCTCAATTTCGATCCTGGAAGAAGCTTCTCCACTGACTCCGGATGGTCATCCTGAGAGGCCGAATACGCTTATGAATTTGGGCAACTCACTGCTTACACGCTTCCTCCGAGTTGGTAATCTCGCAGACCTGGAGAGATCAATTTCCGTCATGGAGGAAGCAGTAGAAATCGCTCCTGATAACCACCCTGACAGACTTGGGATGCTCAGCAATCTTGGTGTTTCGTATGTTTCACGTTTTGAGAGGTTGGGCAACCCCGGAGATCTCGACAGGTCAATCACAGTGAAAGAGCAAGCCGTGCGAGCCACCCCAGATGATCATCCTGACAGGCCTGCGAGGCTTAATAATCTCTGCAGTTCATTCCTCAGACGCTTTGAACGCCTCAGTGACCTTAAAGACCTCGACAGAGCAGCTTCATTGATGCAGGAAGCTGTGCGGCTTACTCCAGAGGGTCATCCTGACTTGCCTTCGTGGCTCACAAATCATGGTCTTGTTTTCTTGAAACGCTTCGAACGACTGGATCATATCACAGACCTTGACAAGTCGATCTCGATGATTGAGGAGGCTGTTCAAATTATTCCACAGGACCACGCCATTAGATCTACATTACTAAATGGCCTTGGTGGTTCATTTCTCACGCGTTTTCTACGACTCGGAAACCTCACAGATCTCAACAAGTCAATCGCGGCGAAGGAGGAAGCTCTTCGGGACACCCCAAACGGCCATTCTGACAGGCCTGAGAGATTGAGCAACCTCGGAAACTCACTGCTCAGGCGTTATGAACGTTTGGAGATCCCCGCAGACCTCGACAGGTCGATTTCCATGACCGAGGAAGCGATAGAATTGACTCCAGCTAGCCATCCCGACAGACCGAAGAGGCTCATCAACCTCGGTAGCGCATTCCTCCTACGTTTCAAACGAGTTGGCGACCTCGCAGATCTTGAGGACTCAATTTCAGCAAACACCAAGGCTCTGGAAATCGTTCCAGGTGACCATTCTGATAGGCCGAAGATGCTCGTCAGCATAGGGACATCATACTTTAGACGCTTCAAACAATCTGGAAACATCCCAGACATCGAGAAGGCGATTTCAATGATGGAAGAAGCTGTGGAAGCCATTCCAGATGGCCACCCAGATAAGCCTCAGTGGCTCAACGACCTTGGCCAGTCATTCCTGGCCCGCTATGAGCGGTGTAGTGATCATCATGCTCTTCACAGTGCCATCTCGTATTTCTCCCGTGCTGCCCGCTCTTCTGTAGGTCCCACGACTGCTCACTTCGAAGCATCGAAAAGTTGGATCCAGTGCACTCAGCTTTTGGGGCAGAATTCTTGCCTTCTTGATGCATATAGGTGTGCTATCAACCTTCTCCCACGGCTTGCGTGGATTGGATTACCCCTCGAAGATCGATACCACGGGCTCCTAGAAGCTGCAGATGTCGCGCGGGAGGCAGCGTCCACGGCCCTCGAGCTTGGTCAGCCTGAATTAGCTGTTGAATGGCTAGAGCAAGGGCGCTCGGTAGTCTGGGCTGGGCAGCTTCAGCTTCGCACGCCGGTGGACGAGCTGCGAACCGACCATCCCCACCTCGCCGATGAACTCGACCGGTTGTCGGGTGATTTAGAACGTGCAGGTGCTACTCACGAGAAATCAACATTCCTGCTCAACGATTCACAGAGTCAGCCCGAGGAATCGGCTGAAAAACAAGTCCTACGATACCGTACCCTCGTGATCGAGCGAGATCAACTCTTGGAGAAAATCCGGTCATTACCAAAGTTAGCGCGGTTCCTGCTGCCGAAGTCATTTTCTGAACTCCGAGCCTATGCACACTCAGGGCCTATTGTCCTCCTCAATACCAGCAAACGACGATGCGATGCACTGATTGTCATGGCTGACTTGGATAAGCCGGTGCATGTCCCACTTCTAGACATCACCTACGAACACGCAGAATATCTCCGGACAAAATTGATGGAGGAGCTTAGTGGCCGTGCCGTGTCACGCGATGACGAGGACAGTACGAGGGGTGCCAGAGTACTCAAGCCGGACTTCGGCTACATTATTTTATCAGAATTGTGGACCAGAGTTGTTAAACCGATTCTAGACGCCGTTGAGCTTTCTGTAGGTACTCGTTTCTATCCAGCTCATCTCTGATTCATGGGACGCTCGCAGCTTCCCGGAGAACTATCGCGCATCTTCTGGTGTCCAACGGGGCCGTTCGCATTTCTTCCTATCCATGCAGCCGGCCGTTATAAAACGTCTGAACCAGGGAACAAGCTCTCTGACTTTGTTATCTCGTCGTACACCCCCACACTCAGTGCTCTAACACGCTCATCCGAGGGAGAATTTACCCCGAATTGTGTTCGCCTCCTTGCTGTCGCACAACCAAGCACCGACGGGCAAATACCACTTCCGGGTACGCATATCGAGATCGAAGACCTCAAGACATTAATTGCAGGTCATCGATCGTTGGTGCCTTGCACTGTCAACCTTGTGGAGTCCAGTGGAGCGGTTGAAGACGTCCTGACAAAGATGAAGAACTCGGACTGGGTCCATTTTGCATGTCATGGAGTGCAGGATCTCATGAATCCTGCTGAAAGTGGGCTTTGCCTCGCTGAGCGACGCCGTATGCGTTTGTTGGATATTATTCGATTGTCCCGCCCTCGCGGGGGGCTTGCCTTTCTTTCTGCATGCCAGACTGCAACAGGTGATGCAAAGCTCGCCGAAGAAGCTGTCCATCTTGCCGCGGGGATGCTGTTTGCGGGCTATGGAGGCGTCATCGGTACGATGTGGTCCATAAAAGACAACATTGCACCCCAGGTGGCCAAGGACGTATATGAGCAACTTTTCAACCAGGATGCAGCGCCCGACTACCGGGATGCTGCACGATCACTGCACAATGCAGTTGCACGTCTACGTACCTGTGGACGTGATGTTCCATTTACCGAGTGGGTTCCGTTCATTCACATGGGACTTTAAGTGTAAACATCGTACGGAACGCATGGGCTGGCAACTTGGAGACAAATCGACGATGATGATGTGTCCGAACACTATTTAGTAGCGCCGCTGGCGGAGGCGATATATATGAATCCATTCTCAGAGCGTTCCTGATATCTAAATCTGTCACCTCCACGAATCCATCACTTGCAATGGCTGCAGTGCGCCCTTTGTACCGGATCTACTAAACGGTAATTCAATAACATTGACTCGTGCAGGTTCGTTGCATCACCTTCGACATGGTTTATCAAGCTTCTCCAATCTATTCACTCAGGCTTAGCAGGTCTGCTCAGTGCTAGACTCACGTACTATTAATTACCGCGCATTCGGAATGACCAAACACTTAGTCGACCCAACTCTAGGCTCAGATTCTGCAAGAAAACCACAAATAAGGTGTCCTGCAGGAGAGTTCTATCCAACGATATCGTGATACTGGGTTCCAGTGGCTGACTCTTTAGTGACGGGACGAATTGCTCAAAGGAACGTTCATAATTCAAGTAGCGGCGGTCAGCAACCACTGCTGTCATGCGCAGAAGTCCGCTTTACTTCGTCTGGCTGGTACTATGTACGCGCGTAGGTGAGCCGCTGTGCAGGTATCATGGTAAGTAGCCCGAGCCCGTTGACTGGGTTAGTCCCGAGTCTCATTCAAGTCTGCTCCGCAATGTTCCATCAAAGATAGACTGCGTCGCTCCACCTTGTCAGCCGCGGGCTCCAGGAAAGGCTGGTCTAGGCCGAGGTATTCTGGCTCGCTGCCAAACCCAATCTGGACTTTGGAATGGGGCTGACTCCCCTGACGAGTATAAAAGGTCTCTCGTTGCTCCAGGTATCACCATTCCCTCCTTCCTCTTCACATTCTCCCTCTTTTTTCTTCGCACTCTGCCTTGGGTTCCGCTGGGCAGATTGCTTTCGATGATATCGCGGCATCTTTGGGCACCGGCGGGCTTCTCGTTCAGTTGTCGTACAAGGTGAGCTCGCTGTCCATGATATCGTCCTTCTGTTGCGCTGACACACATGCATGGCAGATACGTGCGCCAGGTTTTCCGTGGATGGTTTGGGATGTGAGTACAGTTCACTCTTGTGCCACGTTCTGACGTTGAATGGGTGTCCTCGCAGCTCGTCGAACGCCGGACAGCGATCCCCTCCACTCTGACAACCTACGTGGAGGGTAGAGTGTACGATCCCAACCTCCGACTTAGACTGACGCATCACGCAACTGTTCTTGTGCATGGACGGCGGTGTCGGCGAGGTCACGCCACTTTTGTTAGCCCACCAACGATGACTACGAGCTCCGGTACTTGTTGGAGCTCTCGCGGTCATTTGTCTGGTCGTCGGTAACCCTAGCAGTAGTGGGTCTACTTCGTCCAACGCCAATGCAAGCAACGTCGTTCATCGGGCGTTCGTTGCCAAGCAAGGTCCATGGCTAGCCCTGTCGTCCCTGAGGCCTGAGGTCCCTTCATCGTCATATACCCTTTTTCACTTCTTTTTTTCATATCAACTATCGTCGCTCCTTTGGATTCGGTTTCTATACATTTCTCAGGAAATGGTACGTTGACCGAGCTTAACCCTAATGCCTCAACCCTCACACGTTCCGGCAGTAAAAAAAAAATCCAAAGAAATCAGATAATTTAGAAACCCCATTGAACATTCTCTTTTTATCAGGTGAGGCTCGCTGACACTTCCTTGACGTGACTCAATTCTAGTATTTCTTTTTCCTTCGTATTTGGTCTTTTCGTTATTAGTTAGTAATGGTATAGTATCTCCGAGGCTTTTCTACCACGATCCTAACATTTCCTCGCAGCAGAAATCAGAAAAGAAAAGAAAAGAAAAGAAAAAATCAGAAAATCAGAAAATCATGATAGCCCGAAAAAAATCTCCTCAGGTATGCCATGTTCCGACACATGCTTTCTACACTCCTGACGCGACTTGAGCACCAGTCCTCTCTTGGTTCAGTTCCAATCACCGTTGTTCCTTTGGGTTCGGTTTCTAGCGGTGATAAGTTGGTCGAGTTTACCTCTGACGCCTCATCCTTATGCGTTCCAGTAGAAAAATAAAATCCAAAAAAAATCAGAAAATCTAAAACATCCATCCATCGTTTCGTTTCGTCATCAGGTATGCTTTACTGGTATGTCCTGATCACCCTTCTGACGTGTTTCAATCTTAGTGCCTTTTTTTTTTCAACTTTGGCTTCTTTTTCTTGGTAATAGTAGGGTATCTCTAGGAATGTTCTGCTTCGATCCTGACACTCTCTTGCAGAAGAAAACGGACAAAAAAATCAGAAAAGAACGATAACCCGAAAAAATTCTCGTTTCAGGTATGCGATGCACTACCACTCTATTTTCCACTCTTCTGACGTGATTTGACCAATAGTCTTTTTTTCAGCGTCGTCCCTTCTTGATTCGGTTTCTCCTGGTACGATGACTGTTGCCAGTCCTTCTGATCGGGTTTTAATACTTCGCATTTCAGAAAAAATCAGAAAACCCAAAAAAATCAGAAAATTCGCGATAACCCATGGAACGATACACGACCCAACGCTCCTTCGACGACGTCCATGCACACCATTCCAAACGCGTTCACCTCGATTCGAGCTTGACACTGCTCGGCCATCTCTTGCCCTTTCCTCGTCACCTCCCCGGACGCATCTTGCGATTTAGCGCCTACCTCGGTATGGTTGGAAATCCCTGATGCGCCCATAGACCCCCTCGTCTTCCGTCTCGGCCCGTGGCAGTGTGTTCGTTGTTCAAGCTCGGATCTCGGATCTCGTGCGTACAAACTTGAGAGTGTAGCTCTCTCGTCGCAGACCTTTGGACTCGGCTCCTCGACAAGTTCTCGGCTCCCCCATTGTTGGTAATCGAATGGGAAGGCGGCAAGCGGTCTTGGAATGGTGGCCCTCGGCCCTTTTGATTGCCTTTGCCTTTTGCCGGATAACTCGAGGGACGAGCACTGGCGCGCGACACGGTTTGTATGTGACTCGAGCTCAGCTTTGCGACTGTTTTGTATTGTCGTACGTAGATGGGATCCGTTTTGGATGTATCGTTCTGTGGATTTGTTGCACCAAAATCCCCAAAAAATCATAAAATGGTTTAAATCCTCGAAACGCCTGAACAAACGACTTTTAGCTTGCGAGGAGCGTTTCTTGGCATCATCAGGTGCTTCGTCCTGCAGAAGATTACAATCTTGTTCACAATCAGATGCGACATTACCAAGCGCTACAAGAGAACGCGACCCTCATGTCAGGCGGCACGACGACTAGTATGCAACAATAGGAACGTATTGAACGTTGTAGTAGATAACGCCCCTGAATAACACGTATCGTTGGCGCTCACGGCCGCATTTTGATATTGCTCACGATCAGACTCTGTTAAAAAAGTCACGATCACGTCAACGGTACCCACCCAAAACGCGGAACGACCCCCACACTCACCTTGTAAGCCTGTACATCACCCTTGAACTTGGTCACGGTCGCGTCCGCGCACACCCAGAGCTAGTTCCCCGTCTCAGTTAGCACATCGCGTTCATACACGTCGAAGGGAACGCGTTTACCTCCTTTGCCACGCTGGTGATGAACCGCTCGTCGTGCGAGATGATGATCACACCACCATTCCAAGAATTCAGCGCAGCCATCAGTGCATCGAGACCCTGTATGCGTCCGTTAGCTTGACGAACGTCGCCCCTCCCTCAAGAATGCGAGATGGACACAAGGGTCAAAGACGGACCTCGATATCGAGATGGTTCGTGGGTTCGTCGAGTAGCAGAATGTGTGGGTTCATCAACGAAAGCGCCGCAAACGCCACACGCGATTTCTGACCTCCAGACAGCGTGCCGATCAACTGCAACCTGTCACACGCAAGGGCTCACTGAGTTCCATCCAAACTGAAACGGTGCAAAAGCAAATGAAAAACCCTACCCCGTCATGCCGCTAATCTGAAAATTGCCGAGATGGCCTCTGTATTCTTGTTCCGTTTTGCCAGGGAACCTGGAAGCCAAGAATTGAACAGGCGACATTGCTGGATTGAGCGTGTCGACATGGTGTTGAGCAAAGTAGCCTCTGCAAAATATTTAGTTCAAGTCTGAAGGCTAACGTGGAAGCTTACACTCGTAGGCGACCATTCTTGTTGAGGTCCCCATTCAGAGGTCTCAGTTCCCCAGTCAGTAGCTTGATACTAACACATCCATGAGCACTCCCGGACACGAAACAGGATCTTGGGTTCTCACAGCGTCGACTTTCCTGCTCCGTTTGGACCCACAACGGCAATTCGAGAATCTAGGCCAACGTCGATATCGATATTCTTAAGAAGAACC
>JBBPSC010001291.1:0-10672 GCA_038093395.1 Baorangia bicolor | reverse complement strand
TGGGGCGCCGTTGGGGGTTCGATGATGGGCAAGCGAACCCTCATTCTGGAACGCGCCGTCTTGATCCCTGTGCCATAGTCAAGTACTTCTCCCCAACAACGCACTTTTGCATCAGCCGCGTCGCGCGTGACCAGCATACGCTTGCATGGGCCGCTGTGACCCTCCTCACATTCATCCATGGGGCGCAAATTATCCCCCATCTCGTACGTGTTTCAGGTTCGTCTTATCTAGTGAGCGTGACTTGAGGTCCGATGGTGTCGTGTGATAGGAACAATCAAACATATTCAGCTAGCTGCCATCAAGCACAACAGGCAAGTCGTCGCACGTTTTAGGGCAATGGCGAAGATGCCAGGTGAGACAACTACTTCTGAGTCGTTCCGCCGTCCTGAAAGTAAATGGTAACTCACTGGATGTTACGCAGAACAATACCATGCCCAGGATTCGTACGAGGCATACCTCGCTCACGTCAGGAAAAGTACAGGTCCCCGATATTAAAAGGGACACTTGAGTCGCCCCGATACTTGTTGCCAAGGAACTATAAGCCCTTACGAGGGCTTATAAGACCCTTATTGGTGGGACAAATATTTGCAAGAAATAAAAATAGTTTGTCTTGTGGTATACCATTACGATCCAACTACACACCATTGAAGTTTGTTACCTTATTGGAATTACTAATTGAAGTGTGCCATCATTAGATAGGGTATATAGGCATTTGCCAATGCAACCACTTATGATGCCACTGGTCAAACCAAGTCAACGTCGTAGTAGTGCTTGAAACATGTGACCCAGACATTTCCCAAAAATTCAAACAAGTTAGCTTACTTCGATAGGCATGGCAAGCATACTTATAAATTGTACATTTTAATATGAAAGCCAGGACTGTCATCGTGCTCTCTTCGGCACAAACTTGAACAAACACACTCGGTAGACTTTGGCAGACTTTGGCAGACTTTGGCACGTGAATAAGGCAATTGAGTGGCCCTCGGCCGAAGCGCATGTGCATGATATGTGAATACAAGATATTTGACCTACTCAGAATAATTATCAAACTCATCTTGGTTACTGGCACTAGGAAGTACTAGATCGTCCTCATCTTGCACAACTACTACCATACACGCAATTCAAACTACATTGTACTACCGTGACCATGCGCGTTTGACACCTCGTGAAAACGCAGTGCGCTGTTTCCTAATATGGAAAGTCGCGGCTCGGCTAACACAATCATTTGCTGTGGCTGATCACCTCTGGGACCGTTTATCTCGCCCGTCGTCGCTGTGGGGTGCTCCCCCAGCCTCTAGAGTCCAGATAAAACGTATCCGATGTACTAGATACGTCCGCTTTGGCCTCGACGTGGCTGTACGACTCGGTAAGTCGATCTTCTCATTTTCGTTTGACTGCCAGTGATACTTCTAGTAGGTCACGATTTGATTCGTCCTCAACGATGCGGTGGGTTGGCTGATCAATGGGACATCTGGGACGTTTCCTGGATGGTTGGATGGCCTAGGTACGTCATATGTCCCGTGTTCGCACCACCGTGCTGATTCGACTCGTCTTCAACTAGCAGCTTCGTTTCAAGAGTCGACGCGTGCGCAGCTCGTTGCGCCGCATCCCCGTCTCCTCGTCTTCCATGCCACAGGCGGAAAGTTAGCCCCCCGGGACCCGCGTCGCAAGGATGCGAGTACTTTCGTGTGTCTATGCTTTCCGCCGCATACTGACGTTGTGGTGTAGGCTGGGTCCGTCAGAGTTCACCATCATCGGAGCATTGAAGGATTGGTCTTGCTTGGACCAAATTCATACTATCGACTGCTCGACTCTGCTGACAAACGGCGTGGATGATGAAGCGCAAGATGTGTGTGTGGGGCCGTTCTTTACGAAGCTCCCGAAAGTGCGCTGGGTGACTTTCGCAAAAAGCAGTCACATGGCCTTTTTCGAGGAACCTGATCGTTACTTTGAGATCGTTGGGAAGTTCTTGACGGAGGCCTGAATGACATGACCTGGAGCGGCGTATGGAACACGCCGCGGTATCGCTGTATCCCAGAGTCCTTTATGTGTAGTCTAGAAAGAAATGGTGCATAATTCCCAACAAAATCAAAAGTTACCTTTCTGTGCTTTCGGTGTCGAGGGTGATACATATAACTATCGTGAGTTCGATCCTTGTAAGCCCATGACTCGAGTTCCTGGATATTGATGCATCAGCGCAGTACAACGGATTACACGCGCGTGCAGAACAGCAAAGGGTACAACAAGCGACTCGGAAACGACATAGAAACGATGGGAATGGGGCTCAGGAGAGGGCTGTAGGAGCGCTAGCGTGAGTTGGGTTACTTAGTGGTGTGTAAAACCTTCTTTCCGCGCCATTGACTAAGGAAAAAACATGGCGACATTTGATGAGTGCGAGAATCGAGGAAGTAAAGAATCGATGACCAAAAGGATGAAGCTCCACACCTATATGTACGTTCCAGTCGATGACGCCAGCCACCCTATGTCCTGTAGTCGATCCATGATGCGATCCTCGTCAACGTTTCTCCCACCTCGGGCTCATGCCACGAAAACAACAGGTGATCATGCAGCGCATCCTTGGCCTCGTAATAAGCCACCTGTCCCTTGCCCTCTCCCTCCCCCATATCCCTTGCCATCTTCCACCACAACGTCCGAATCGAATCCAACAACGGCTCCGCGCCCCCCGCGCACACCAACGTCTTCAGGAACCCGTCGAACTGCGCGTCGACGCATGCGTGCAGCGATGCTGGACTCACCCACACATTCTTTTCTGCGAACCCGAGTCCGAATGCCAGTGGGCCCAGAAACGCCGTGAGGGTGACTGCAACACCCAATACGGGTTACTGATCACGTGACGTGATTGTAATGAAGCACGTGGCTTGAACGTTCTGGACCTGGCCAAGCGTTGACTCGGATATGGCAAGTCACATCGCCACTGCGAATACCCGTTTCATTCCTCAGGCTCCTCCTACAGCCGCATGCATGCATTGGGCTCCTGGGTCACTGACAATAACGCGGCGACACATCAAAACTTTGAAGATGATGTCGTGCGTCACAACACCAGTATGACGCATGCCGATTCTGAACCACCTGGGTTCGAGCCGGAGTCGTTCATCTTCGGACCAGAGGCGTTCAACCCCGGACCACTTCCAGCCTCAATCCAAACATCATCGAGATATCCTGACCTCACTACTAGCCGGACGTACGTAGATTATTTTCCGATCTCTTATGTATCATTCAAATCGCTTACATTCGTGCCCCCAGACCACAATTCTTTCCAACATATCCCTTCATGACCTCTTCCGAGTCTGTTTCAGTTGGTCTTGGTCTGTCGTTTGAGTTCTCGACGGAAATCCACGGCGACCCCGTCCTTAGCGCCGATTCCCTTACTGCGTCGGTCGATCAGTTCACCCCAGCTGCCAGCGACTTCTACCAGTTCGCATGGCCAGTAGACAGCCCGCTACTCACGTCGGATTCGTTTCGTAGAAAGAATGTTATTCCGGTAAGTGTGGATAGCATCACAAACCCATGCATACTAACTCAATTACCACCCAAAGGGTTCTACGGCACCTAGAACTCGTCAATGCCTGGCAAAAAAACCACCGCCACCCCCATCCAATCAGTCAGGCATGTGAAACAATCAGAAGTGCGAGTACTTACGAGTAGTGAAGAAGAAGATTTACGGTCACATTTTCTCTGTCGATGCTGCCCCAATGAAAGATCAAGATCGTGATACTGTATATAACATCATTCTCGAAGATGCATCCCTCGAAATCTTCGGCGTTCCCCACTCCCCAGTACCTTTATCAGCCAGCTGCGTCGACATCGCCTGGACGGTCCAAATGGCCTTCCGGAAATTCGCTGACCAATCGGTCGATAGGCTGTTTGAGTTACGACCCCCCCTTCGCAGCGGTTTGGACACGGTCACTTACAGAGCAAGCAAAGTGCAAGATCTACTTGCGCTAGAAAACCACGGATGCTTTCACCAAGTCCTAGACACGGTACGTGAATCAATAATTATTCAAAAAGCAAGCTAATTTCCCTTATTTAGGACATTTATTACTTCGAGCACGAATGTTTTTGGGACGCGATTACCAACATCATATGGGTAGAATTAAAATGCAGTGACATTATTCACCCTTCGTCGATGACGCCTGTCGTGGCATTAGTGGCCAGATCTTACCTCGTCGCTCTGGAGCGGCGGCAATCTGGCATTGTCAAGGAACAAAAGGCGTCGAACGACCGTTTCCTGGATACCTGCCGACGAATCCAATCTTTTATCAGCAAGGACGTCATGCAAGACGACTCGGCGCGACAGAGGTTCCTTGACCACTGTGGTTTGATCGTATCACATAGTCACGTACATTACCATTACTAGGGATGATAAAAATTACATCCCAATCGCCCTACGCATTTACTTCTCATGTTGACTTCCATCACTACACCATGCTTCTCCAAGTCATACATTGTTTTATACAGCGTCTATGTCTTCAATACGGGAATGTGCTCGTGATACAAGTGCGAATGGTGTATGAACGTGGCCTGAGGCCTGAGAGCTCGGAGTACAATCAAGTTCTTGTACACTTCCATAGGAACAGTGCGTCTTTGCCAAGTTTGTCCATTATCAACGCCTCGCTCAACTCGTGCGAGTTCTTTCCGAGCTGCGCATCGCAGGCTTGTGCTATCTCTTTCCCCACCTGGCCTGGGTCCATAAAGTAACATCCCTGCCATCCATTCTTTTCCACCTCATCAGCGGTCTCCGCCCAAAGGGTACTCACACTGCGCTGCATGAAGGGGACAGTGACAGCCTAGAAGATGTCCGTTCCCCGTGCCTACGTCGAGGACATTGGGACAAGCTGCCGAGGGAATGTGCGTCAAAGCCCACTCAACCATTTTCACCACGAGCTCCTCGCCAAACCTGATGGATGCGTGGGACGACGAAAGGGGGTGAGACGCTGGACATGTACCACACCTCGCCTTCGAGTCCAGTGTCATGGAAGTTGGCGAGTTCTTCCGAGTAACGCTGATCCCAGTTGTTTGGATGGAGTGGTTGTGGCTCGGCGTCGTGATAAATGTAAGCGAGACGCCTCACTGATCCTTTGTTCCGAGCAGCGAAGGGTCGAATTCCACCGTGCTCATCGTGCAAGTGTAGGTCGATGATCGAGAGATGAGCCCGGTAGTCACAGCTCACTTGCCTTCGTTCGGAGCGACTCAAGTGTCCCTTTTAATATCGGGGACTTGTGCTTTTCCTGGCAAACCTGCAACAAATCCCCCATCAATTAGTTTGTATCTGCACAAGTCCCTACGACATCTCTCTTCACACCTGTTGATAAACCGCGGAACCCTCTCGCTCGTTACTGTGTATTGGCACCTCCGCCAGTATTCATGTCTCCCCCCTGCAGCTCGGGGGGATGAGTGTCAGCAACACAGGGGAATGAGCAGGCTTAGGCATGAGCAAGGAATCGTTGTTCAAGCTTCTAGATGCTTACTATGATATGGACGGCAATTTCATCGACACCGCGAATGTAGTGAGTGTTGACGCTGATCAACCTAATTCACTTTGTTAACTTGACGATGTCATAGCATCTGGCCCCACAGGAAAGACGTCAGCAGACAAGTTCACGCAACTGACCTCGTTCATTCGCAATGCCCTTGCCAGTGATTCGTCTGGTGCAGCTCAGTATGATCGGGTGTGCCATCTCAATGTTGAATTGCAAAGAGTCGTGACTCGTATCCGTGACCTGCCCAGTCTCTCATGTTTCCTTCTACCCTCGTTCTCCTCGGATCTCCAACGCACTCCCAGTGCCTGTCATCGTCATGAGTACCAGCTGGTATAGCTGTGATGCACTCGTTGTCTTAGTCGACCAGGATCCCATTCACATCCCAACCACACAAGAAGACACTCAAGAACTCTGTTCGAAGCTTCGTGCCTTGACTGTGCGCGCAAAGCGGACCGACGTGACGAGAGAGTTTGCTCCCTTCTTGCGCAAACTCTGGGATCAGGTCGTTTCCCCCATCCTTGAATTCCTCCAGATGACCCATCCATCTTAATCACGTATCGTGGTGCCCGACCGCCGAGTTCTCACTTCTGCCCTTGCATGCTGCTGGTACATATAGGAAGGGCCAACTAAATCTCCCCCATCCCTACATCTCGTCCTACACCCCCACCCTGACAGCCCTCATTCGTGCTAAATGGCCCAGTTCATCGGATTCTGCGACCAAAGTGAAGCATTTTGTTGCTATTGGACAAGCGAAAGCCATCGGTGAGAGTGAACTCACCTCCGTCGGCGCCGAACTGGCCAACGTTGGTCAGCACGTCGATGGTCTCGCCACATTTACCCGCATTGAGGGACCCGAATCCTGCATCTCCCGGGTCTCCGAGGTCCACCCTACGTGTCACGGTCTTCCGGACCGGGAACAGCCATTCCAGTCTGCGTTCGCTCTGCACGACGGACACTTCCCAATCCAACACATCATCCAGCGCGAGTTGGAGAACCCCAAGTTTGCGTACCTCTCCACTCGTCATACGACTGTTGGAGATGGGGAGAGTCCGGACAAAGTGATTCATCTCACATTGGCGATGCAGTTCATTGGGTTCCGTTCTGTGATCGGGACGATGTGGCATTCACAATACTTCTCTTTATGTCAGACCGGCCCGTATCCCACGTACATTCACGAGTACGTCCTCTACCTGCATTCTCCCACATTGTTGGCACACAGCCTCCTCGTTGCAGATTCAGGCTTGTAAGACAGACGAGTAAGTCGGAAGGGGCGTGTAATTCATGAGACGGCACGTAGCCTTTCTTCTCCAGACCCATAATTTCCTCCCTCGCATTTTTGCTTTCTGCGCAGGTGCTCTCCTACTATCATGTTCAAGTGCGGAGAGGATTGCCCCCGCACCTTCTCTTCTCAACGAGGACTCAATCAACACTGCTCGACATGCTTGACGTATCAAACCATGCATGCGCGGATGCTGGGCAGAATGAGCACTACCTTGCATGTACCTGAAAAGCGTCCAAGGTCTTCCAGCGAGGTGAGTTCGTGGTCCCTATGTCATCCTTCCCTTGCACCAACCTCTGGATTGGGTTGCAGGTTGGAAACCCCGCTCGGCCAGCCTCGCACTCAACACCGAGAGGAGAAGCCACCCGGAACCACGACCAGCCTGGCCTGGGCTCCCAACATGTCACCTCTTGCGAGGGGCAGTCACGGCTTTCTACCCATGAACCAGAACTCCCAAACCACCCAGTGCCTGAGGATGACCTGCTTGGACCTCGCATCCGCAGACTGCCAGCGAGATTCCGAGACTTATTACCCGAGCCCCCTATATCAACCAGCGCACCTCAGACCACAACATCAACAGTCCGGCGAGTATTCCTCCATGTCTTTGATTCCTTCCAGACTGGACTCAACTCGTTCGGCATCGCACGTGAATACCGGCACCGACCAACCCACGACCCGGACTGCTTTGTCTCCCATGGCGATTTAGCATCGCGACCACCTCTGGCTGTCCCTCCTCCAGATTGCGCACCACCACCTTGGCCATGGGCTAACATGACCATATGGCGGCTGATAACATGGGCGCTGATCGGCAGCCAACAAAAGTCTGCTACAGAAGTTACGTGACTCGTCACTGATGTCATTCAAGCCCCTGACTTCATCCCCGAGGAACTTGCCGGTTTCGATGCTCAGACGGCTACTGCCCAGTTCGATGCAGCCCAGAAACAACTGCCCAAAGATCACCCTTTCGTCAGGGACAACTGGAAACAAGCAAGTGTGGATATCGTCATACCCACCAGGGAGGAAAACAGGGCTGGCAATGGAAAGAGCTTCAGGATTGAGGGTTTCTATTATCGGCCAATCCTGGAGGTCATATGGGCCGTCTTCGTCGACCCCTTGGCCAAACGGTTTCATCTGATGCCCTTTAAAAAGGTAAGTGAGCGAAGTTGTCATATTAAGAAGACGTGGTGACATTACGACAGATATGGCAGTCACCGGTCACGGGTGAAGAACAGCTTGTGTACGACGAACTATACATGACAGACGCTTGGAATGAAGCACAGGACGAAATACAGAAGCAAAGACGTACAGACGGTTGCCAGCTGGAAAGGGTCATCGCTGGAATTATGCTATGGTCAGACTCGACGCAGCTGGCACAGTTCAGCCATGCATCTGCATGGCCGGTCTACCTATTTTTCGGGAATCTATCCAAATATGCGCGTCACAAAGCTGACACGCAAACTTGTCATCCCATTGCATTCATTCCGCCGGTGAGTGTACGATCCTTTTATATTGCATATTCATGGCTACTCAATGGGGCAACAGCTTCCCAGTTCCATTCGCAGATTCCTTTCGAACATTACGAACTGCAAGAACAATACCGACCTTCTCACGCACTGCAAACGGGAACTCATCCATGCAGTGTGGAGAATCCTTTTGGACGAAGACTTCGTTGAGGCATACCACAATGGTATAGTAATCGAATGCTTCGATGGCATCAGGAGGCGTGTGTATCCCCGAATTTTCACCTACTCTGCGGATTATCCTGAAAAGTGAGAAGTACAGCTAAGAATTCACTATCGACCTTTAACACATTCTTTAGGGTACTTATGGCTACTGTACGTGACAAAGGGATTTGCCCATGTCCGCGTTGTCATTTACCAAAGTCATCCTTCCATCGTCTTGGATTTCTGAGCGACCTCTCTTCAAGGATAACGCAGGCCTGACAACACTGGCATCACCTTGTGCAGGCAGCTAGGCATGCCCTGTACGAGCTTGGCAAGCCTTTCAAGAGCGTGGTTGTGGAGCGCATTCTGAAGCCCCATTCACTGGTCCCCACCGTGGTGAGCAGGAACAATCCCTGAAACATTCAGTCTGCTAACTTGGTCCGTATTAATGCAGAATGCTTTCACAGACCGGCTTTCGCATCTAGGTTTTACCATTTACCCCAAGCTAGTAGTCGATTTGTTGCATGAGTTCGAGTTGGGCGTGTTGAAGTCCATCCTGAAACACCTGCTTCGCATAATCTACGTGGTCGACCCCCATCGCATTGACATTTTGAATGAAAGGTGATCGCTCTCAAGTTGGTCTTTTTGCTTGCGCGAAGTACTGATTTTCCCTTTAGATTCACAGCTGTTCCACCTTTCGGGGAGGCCATTCGTCGTTTCCCTGACAACATTTCGGATACTAGCCAGCGCCCAGCGTGGCACTTTGAGAATGTCCTACAGGTCAGAGTTACAACATCCACACAACCGGGAGCCACATTGCTAACATGCTGCGTGTAGTGTGCTATGCCAGTGTTCGAGGGATTACTGCATCCCAAGCATGAAGAGATTGTGCAAACCCTGATTTTCCGGTTGGCTGAATGGCATGCGTTGGCGAAACTCAGACTCCATACGGACGATACCCTGGCCCTACTCGATCAAGCTCTCCGACGGCTCGGTGCGCAAGTACGTCGGTTTCGGAGAGTGACATGTGCCGCCTTTGAGATCAAGGAGCTACCTCAAGAGTCCGCTCAAAGGCAGAGAAGGGAACTTGCAGAGATGCAATCAGGCCGCAGGAAGAGGCCAGCGAGAAGTTCCCCTCTCCCCAAATCCTTCAACATCAACACGTACAAGTTTTACGCGCTTGGAGACTACAGCCAAATGATAAAGACATTCGGCACTACCAACTCATACTCCACTCAGGTTGTAAGTTGATATTGTTTGCAGCCCCCTGTCTACGCAAGCTAATACCCCCTCAGGGCGAAATGGCACACCGATTGATCAAACAGTTTTACGGGGGTTCAAACAAGAAAGCGGTCGAAGCCCAGTTTGGCAGGCAGGAAAGACGACAAACAGTTCTAAGGCGACAAAACAACCTAACCCTGGAGGAGATAGACGACGATAACATCTCACCCCTCATTCACCACTTCATGACCGACAAAGTGAGACGAGACAACGTATTCAGCCTCCCCCAATTGCTTTATGAGAACCGCACTGACCCTGCAGTGAAGGTATGATTCATCGAAGCTCCGTTCACACTCTGTTCTGATGTCGAACACTCTGCTTAGGAGAGTTTTATCCAATCGCTGAAAGACCATCTATTGTCCAGGCTACTAGGTTTGGACTATGATGGTGACGAGCGCATCTTCACTGCCCAGCAGCGAAATGCAATCCGACTCACAAACACAGACACTGTCGTCCAGTCCAAAATATTATGCATCAACTACACGACGTATGATATCCGCCGGGACCACGACACCATCAGGATTGCACGCGGGGATGTCATCATGACACCATCGAGGGATGATGAGCACCCATTCTGGTATGCTCGAGTACTCAAGGCCTTCCACATCAAGGTATCTTTCTTCCAAGACGGCATGACGCGTTCAGAGCAGACTATGGAAGTCCTCTGGGTTCGTTGGCTCGGCGTGGATCGGGATCACAAATGGGGATTCAAGGAAGCCCGTCTTCCCAAGGTAGGATTTGTCCCGGATCATCCAGACCACGCGCCCTTTGGCTTCCTAGATCCATCATTGGTGCTCCGTAGGTGTCACTTAATTCCATCGTTCTCTGATGGTCGCACACACGAACTACTGGCGCATGGTCCCTCACTAGCAAGGCTGCCTGGAGAAGTAGACGATTGTGCAGCATTCTATGTCAACATGTAAGTATAAATTATATGTACCCCTTCT
>JBBPSC010001290.1:0-10690 GCA_038093395.1 Baorangia bicolor | reverse complement strand
TTTCCCTCTGATTGCATCCCTCGGAATAGGTTGCCTGTTTCAAGTACCCCTAGTAGGTCTTCAAGCGGCGATGCCCATGAAGGACATGGCTACCGCCTCAAGTGGCTTCATGTTCCTTCGGTAAGCTTGTTATAATGTCAAGTTGTTGAACTCTACTAAAGGATGGACCATTTTCAGTACCGTTGGAGCTGCTGTCGGAATTGCTGTCGGCGAGGCGATCATCACAAGTGTCCTTCCTCAGAAACTCGCGAGCATTCCCGATCTTGCCAGCCTCGGTCTTGGTACAACGGCTGCTGAACTGAACGACAGCGTTGGCATGGTCCATATAATTCCTGTGAGAGGCAGTGCTTCGTTCCCTGGTTGAAGTTGATGCTATTGCTAACCTACGAAACTCAAATCAGGACATTACTCTTCGTAATGCCGTATTGCACGCGTGGTCGGAAGCGATTAGCACGATATGGATCATGTGCACGCCCATATCTGGGTTTGCGCTGATTCTGACATTGTTCATGCGCGAGTATTCTCTGGATCGCAAAATCGTGCGAGGGGGCGAAGCCAAGACACCTGGAGACCTTGAGAAAGGCACAACAGAATCTCAGAATAATGAAGGGGATCCCCAAGCATCGAAACGTATGGATGACGACCCTGAAATGACGCAGACAAACACCACTGCTCACGCCGAGGAGTCAGACGCGGACTCGGAGAAAGTGGAAGCGTAACGTCGCAAAGGAAATGATCATAGTACGCGCATAGATTCCAAGCAACGCATCGATATCTCTCTCATAGCGCGACAAGGATGACTGTAATATAGGCATGTAGTATGCCCTCGGTACGGTAGAGCCTCACGTCTTTTGAATTACCTTGCTTGCAAGGTTCCTCCTGTTCCGTCGAACGATGGACACGTGATCGACCGCTTCGGGGTGGAAACGCTGGACGCCAATTCCGAGTCGCTTAGTAACGTTCGCGTTGACCGGTCAAGCTTTCAAGTCTGGACTCGGAGTGAAAATAGCCTTCGTCACACCTCCGTAGGGCACCAACCCCAGCCCCACAATTTGGAAGGCATTATTGTGACGAAGCTCACTGTACGTTCACTCCGAGGCCCAACTTGACTGATCAACGTTTCCCCACACCATCTCACACGCGGAAACGGCGGGACAGAAGGGGGGTCTGAGCCCCTGTTTCGAGGGGCATCCGTTAGGTCGGGGACGCGCAAGGCAAGGGGACACAAGCGTCCCCTTCTACACTTAGCGATTGCTACGCTAGACATGTGTCGTACGCTCCTCACTTGAGCGACCTGAGCGGAGCCCAGAGGAGTCAGGATGTGCTGTCCAACGACGCGATGTTTACGGAAGGTGTCAACTTGCACACCCGATAACGTGCCTTGGTTGCTCCCTCAGAGAACTTCGTGGATGCCGCACGCAAGTTGCCTGGGACCAACTCCCACGACACTAGCGTCGATCGATCCGCGGAGGTGTATGATGGGAGAAGGTCGCACAGCGCAGTTAATGCGTGTGTCGAGTGCAGACCGGGTAAGCAAAGCTGAGTTCTAGCCTTGCATAGTCAATACACTCAATCCCGGTTAATGTTGGCCAAGGTTCGGGGGTGCTGGCTGGATTGTTCCATTGGATCGCGACTATAGCGAACCGAGCTGGGTAACGCCACCTCCGTGCCTCGAATCTTCCCTCTCCTTCCTTAAAGCCTCGTCTGGTTGTCTAAGATGGACAAGACCCCTTCCCCCAAGACCATGACATCCAAGTCTTCCCGTCAAGAAGAACCCGCTGCAAAGCGGAGCGAGCCAGGTATTTCCTGGATGCAGAATGAAGAACAGGTTCTGCCCGAGAATAAGCTAGGTATTGTCAGCTTCGCTTTGGTGTGTACGATGTTCCTTGGAGCGCTGGATCAGGTGAGCCAGAGGCCTCGTTGCTGTGGGGTGGGTCTAACAGGGGGAATGCAAGACTATCGTCGCAACTGCGCTCCCTACCATCGTAGCCCATCTTCAGGGGGGCAAGAACTACAGCTGGGTTGGAAGGTATGCCCCACTCTTTGCATCACCGTACCGTTAGGTTAACACGTTGCACTAGTGCATACATGCTTGCAGCTGGCGCATTTAGCCCCCTCTATGGAAAACTGTCCAATATGTTTGGTGGGGTTCTTCATTGATGACACGTGCAGACGACGTTCCTTACCTGTGCACTAGGGCGGAAACCACTCCTCTACTCATGCATTCTTGTGTTCATGGTCTGTTTTCCTGGTCGGAATGTGTGTTGCTATACTCATGATCGTCATGTCAGTTTGGATCAGCGCTTTCTGGGGCTGCGCAAAATATGACTCAGTTGATCGTCTGGAGAGCATTCCAGGGGATCGGTGGTGGTGGTATCATGCAACTCTCATTGATCGTTATTTCAGATATCGTTCCGTTGAAAGAGTAGGCATAGAATGAAAGATCCATTTTTTAAATCAACTGACGGTTTTGTAGTCGAGGGCGTTATGGTGGCTTACTTGGCGCTACGTATGGTGTTGCGAGGTAGTCCATTCACAAGATCCGAGTTCTAGGTCCGCTAACTCTGTTCTGAACAGCGTGGCTGGACCACTCCTTGGCGGTGTAAGGCTATATTGTTCGAAACGTCCGCCATAACCACTGAATCGACCAAGGCTTTAGCGCAACATGCTTCGTGGAGATGGTGTTTCTTCATTAATTTGTACGTGCTTAATATAATGGGAGGGTTTAATTCAGCACTTCTGATCGCTAAGCTCCAGGCCTATCGGTGGTATTGCATCGACGTTATTGTTTGTCTTCCTCAACGTTCATCCACCTCCGAAACGCCCGCTTCGTGACCAAATCGCCGAACTAGATTTTATCGGACTTGTTAGTCTTGTTGCGGGAGTTGTTTGCCTCCTCATAGGGTTCAACTTCGGCGAAGAAAGTTGTCAGTCTTTTGTGTTGTTATACTCGTTGAGTTGACCGATTGAACCCTTGGCTTTTTGAAGGGTCACAACCCCGAACAATCGGCCCGCTCGTCGTGGGGGTGGCTCTACTCGTCGTCGGCGGGGTCAACGAAGCGTTCACAAAACGCGCGGCTATCCTTCCTCCTCGTTTATTCAAGGTGAACTTCAAGCTTGAGCTTTGCACGCTATTCTGACAGTGTTAC
Organism: Baorangia bicolor; assembly: GCA_038093395.1. Classification (NCBI taxonomy): domain Eukaryota; kingdom Fungi; phylum Basidiomycota; class Agaricomycetes; order Boletales; family Boletaceae; genus Baorangia; species Baorangia bicolor. The sequence continues at coordinate 7,541 of JBBPSC010001290.1, read as the reverse complement.
AAAGACACGAACCACTGGATGTCTTCTGGCAACTGCATTTCTCCACAACTCCGTTTTCTTTCCAACGATGTTGTGAGCATAGACAACCAGATCCGAGTCCTAGTGGCATCCTGCTGATTCGAATTCTAGTTATCTTCCGTTGTTTTACCAAGGTTTTACTTTCTGGTTTTGTTGTGACATTTGATTGACACTTCTCCAGTACTTGGTTTTTCGGCCACGGAGGCAGGAGTCAAGTACATATTTTCATTGCGCTCGCATTTCCGGCCTACTCACCTATGGTATTCAGAACGCTTCCGTACACCCTCGTGGCTTCCACGTTCTCCGTCCTCTCTGGATTCATTGTCTCAAAGTTGGGAAGGAACCTCCCAGGGATCTGGTTCGGGAGTACGCTGTTAACCGTGGGCACAGGGCTCCTCATCATGCTGGACTACACCTCAAGCACGTATGTTTTTTTTTTCTTCTTGAAGAATTATTTTACAACGCTCAATAATCCAAAGTGCCGAACAAGAAGTTTTTCCTATGGTCGCAGCCATCGGAGCAGGCTTTTTATTCCAGATCCCGTTAGTGGTACTTCAAGCAGCAATGCCTCTCAAGGATATGGCTACCGCGACGAGCGGCTTTATGTTCCTTCGGTAAGTAAACATTTCTTGTCTGTTCAGTTCGACAGAAATGACTGAGGTTTTCAGCATGCTGGGCGCCGCCGTGGGACTTGCCATTGGTGAGGCTGTTATCGCCAGCGTGCTTCCACGGAAACTTGCAGCCATCCCGAACATCGCCAGTCTCAGACTTGGTGACAATATCACAGCGCTCAACGATAGCATTGGCCAAGTTCACTTGATTCCTGTGAGTCGCTGCGCGTTCATCCGTTATCGTCGTTGACCAACAGCACTGAACCCAACTAGGATGTCACCCTTCGTAATGCAGTACTCCACGCGTGGGCGCGTTCCATCGCAACGATATGGATGGTGATCACGGCATTGGCTGGGGTTGCTCTAATTTTAACACTGTTCTTGCGGGAGTACTCGGTGAACCGCAAGACGGTGTACAGTGGGGACGCTAGGAATTCGGGGGACAGCGAGAAAAATGCGTCGACGGTAGAGGAACCGGAAGTGGTCCAGCAATAGACCCGTATGATTTGGTCCACGACAATTTCAAGATTTATGTAAGGTATGGCTCAGCCACATGGCAATCTGAATGCATCATCTTAGGCTAAAAAAATTGCAGATGCCTTCTCTGCGTTTCGGTTACCTCCAACTCTGCGATTATATTTTCGAAAGAATGAGACGGTTATGAAAATGCTTTCACTTATCTAAAGTTGTATGTTACACGACCCTTGTATGTATTTAGACTCTGGGCAGTGGGTATGAACGCCTATGTATAGTTTTGCTGGGGTAACGACTTTAGCTTGACAATCTGTCCCAGTGCTTACAATTCTCCCACTGGAGCCCGAAAAGCATTGAACAGACCTGAGGGGAATCAGAGAGAACAGAAGACACCAAAGAAGTGAATCGGCGCGGTTCAGAGGTAGGCTCTTCGAATGGTGCACAGCGACTACTTAAGTGACACAAATGCACCTCCACTGCTTGTCGAGCGGCCCGGTGGGGCTCGGAAGGGTCAGCAGTGCCAGTGAGTGCGCTGTATGTTGGTCTGTCAAAAATGGTCCACGCGCTCGGAAAATTGGCAGGCCAGGTTCGTATTGGAATCACTGGCAAGTAGCTGGCAAGACCGAACTTGAACCGTACAAGTCTGGTCACCAGACTACGAAAGGCTGTCCGAATGTGTAGTACTAGTACTAGGAGGGAGAGCCTTGTAATCCTGTTTAGGAATGACGTTCACACAGTACGCAAGCTAAGGTTAGGTTGTTGAGCCAACTTACCGCCGACTCATTTGACTTTTATAAGTTTCGCAGTGCACGACGCGGCTTCACAAATCTCTGGCCAGCTACGTTGAACCGCCCTGACCAGCGGGTGTGTTGGAGATGACAAAATCGTTTGCGCAGTATGCCTCGCAGTTTTTGTTGCAGCAGAACCCAGAGTCGAGTCTGTCCTCCTCACAGCCTCTCTTCTTTTCGTTCACAACCGACGAGGGGTCTCGTCCAGGCAGCGACCACAACAGCGAGCTCGACGACCTTGACGATCCTCATCTACGTGCAAGTCATATGAGCAGGATGTCCAGCAGAGGAGATCATAGGAGTCGAATTCATGAAATAGAGGAGGATCCGTATCTCCGCCTGGACGAGGAAGATATGCCACCAGGGGCCTCTCGCCATGCCTCCCAGTCGGTACCATTGATGGCATCTGGCTACGGTCAGGCCGAATCTCAGGAGTTTCCAAAGGGCTGGCTGGCTCACCAGGCATCACCCCCTCGGCGTCTCCGCGCCTCCTCACCCTCCCCTTCAAGATCCTCCCTCGATTCCCCGGGGCCCATAGCAGGTCCGTCACACCGACCCATACAACCTATCCTGCACTCGCAGTCGCCTCCGCCTCCTCCACCTCGCACTCGAGAACCCGTGTCCTTATCTCTGACGGAATCTCTGCTACCGAGAGACGGTACCTCTCGCCCGATTGACGTATTCTCGCTACCAGACCCTCGTCATATATCGCGCGCTCGTCGGAAGCTCAACGATTCGCACTGGACTATTCTATGGTGCACTGGTGTCACAATATGTTTCTTCTTCTCCATCTTGCTCATTTTCATCGCTCGTGGGCCCGACAAAATAAGAGGCCCTTTTCCATACCTCACTCTACTGCACACAGTACCGTTACTCACCATCTTGACATTCGTAAGCGCCGCCGTTGCTTATGCACACATCTTCCTCCTGCGGATATTCGTCAAACCCGTCATGGTCGTCACCTCAGTATTTATACCAGTCACACTCTTCATTTCTGCAGTATGGGCCTTTGTTGGCAGTTTTATGTGGGACGGTGATCAGGAGCCAACATGGGGCGAGACCATTGGGTAAGTCATGTCCGACACCTTATGTCTGGAATTCGTAACTCACTCGAAACATAGACTACGCTTGTTTTCTGTCATCCCCCTCGTCTTGTCAATACTTACCGCTCGACGTCTAATCGACCTTCCTCGCAAGATCCATTCCACATCGTCCATCCTTGACCTTACGTCGCAACTTCTGATGTCCAATCCTTTTCTCCTGGCACTTTCTCCCGCCATCCTTCTCATAATATTGATCGCCTCGATCCCTTTCGTCACAGTCATTTTCCGTCTCTTATTAATGGGCTACTTTGAAAAAGTACAAGACCGGTTTGAATGGCATATCAAGGAATGGGCGGATTGGGCAATCGTTGGCGCCATCGCGGTGTGGCTCTGGAGTTGGGGTGTTGCACGAGGCATTTTACGTACTACTTGTGCGGGAGTCATTGGTGCATGGTATTATGCAGAGTGAGTGACTTTTTGTTAACCCTACGTTTCCTCACGTGTCCCATTCTTCCAGCCTAAATGAACCCTCGCCACTTCCAACAGACACGCACATTATTCACGCTGCCATCCTTCGTTCCACTTATCCATCTCTGGGGTCAATCGTCTTGAGTGCACTCATCATGGCTGGCATTCGTATGCTCACACTTCTGACCATTGCATTGCGCCTCCTACCTTCATACTTTCCGCTTGCTCTCCGCCCCTGGCTTCAACCACTCACGATTGGCGCTAGTATGGCAGTAGGCTACTTGGAGAGCGTGACAACGTCATTTAGCAAGTATGCTCTCGCGTATACTGGCCTTACCGGTGATCCCTTCCTACCGAGCGCAAGACGAGCACATGCTCTCACAGCAGCTGTAGAGTCTGCAGGAGCAGGGCGTTTCAGGCGGAAGTTCAAGACTGAGCGTGCGATAATTTAAACTGTTTAGCTTTGCGACCGTCAGGAACTGATTTATTTTCTAGCGCAACTCACGATGCTCACGTATACACCCCTGACGCTTACATTTCCGTTTGCGCTGTTGACCTATCTGTTCGTCGCTCATACCCTAAACGCTCCGGACTCTGCCTTGGGGGCTGCTGTGTTGGCTGGTGGCGTGACAGCGCTCGTTGGTTTATTCTGTGTTGGTCTTGTGGAGGACACGTGAGCTCCCCTGTTGCCTCTCCGACGTGTTGATAACCATGCTCCAGTGCGGATGTCTTGTACCTCTGCTATTGTATTGACAAGGATGAGGGGAAGAAGCGGAGGGAAGAAGTCTTCGCGGCAGTAAGATACTCTTGATTCCTCTCTGCACATTTCGTTCTGATTAGCCTGCTATAGTTTGAGTACGATCTCCAACCCAAACCCCAGACTACTACAACGCCACCCCGCCCTCAACCAGCTACACAAACGCTGCCGCAATATAACACTCCAGCCAAAACCCAGCCTTTGTCCATGTCCCCTCCTCCTCAAGCCATACTTCTGCCACTGTCCCCGCCACACAACGTTTCTCCACGGATACGTACCATTCAACCTGTTGCTCCTCCAGAGCCAATACAGCCCCTTCCACCGGCGACACCGGATACGGATATCGATCCGTTCGAACATGAACCATATGTGTCCGAGGAACATTACCAACCAGAACTGCACCCAGCAACACCCTATAGCCTCTCCCCTGAGATAGAGCCTTCAACTCATGCTGATCACGAAGATGACGACCAAGATGCAAACGAAGAGTCGCAGCTGTTCCCTGGGTCTGGGTTATTCTGAACATGCGGAACCGTCGGGAACTGCTGGCCTCTTGATGAGTCTGAAGCGCCCAGGGCCTCGGAGACGGCTGGGCGTTGGACAGTTGATGATTCATTCAAACTAGGTACAGATCATTGGGTGACCGCGCTGAAGTGTAATATAACTCAGCTGGCCATTTCTTCTTCTTGTATTTACTGTATGCATTCAACCCATTGAACACCAGTGAAAATTCGGGTGTGTCACGCTTGTCACGGGTCACTTGTTCACCCAACGGTAAACGCGTCCAATAATCAATTTGACTTGACAATGTCTTCACCTGCCCTTGCTCGAAAGACGTTCCGGAAAACATTTTCTCTTCACCTGGTACGCGGATACGCTTCGGCGTCGAGCACGAGCCAACCGCCAAAAGCCGCGTCGTCCGAACCCACTAAAAGTATGTCCCGAGACATGCTCTGACGTAGTGATGCTCACCATTGAAATCCACCCACAAGACGTCCTATCGTCATGTCCAGCTGGCACTGTACTGACCGGACTCAACTACTTGAAGGGCGAACCGCCCGTTGTCGCAAAACCCGACGAGGAATACCCCACGTGGCTTTGGGATCTCACGAAACCAAAGGTGCTCGCGGACGATGGACCAGGTGGAAAGGCAGAGAAACGCCGCTTGAGACTGCTGCACCGCCAAACGTTGAAAGATAGCAACATGTTCAAGGCCAATTGATGGACCCGCTGGTCGTGCACCTCGGTTGTCTTGGTGCCATTTTTTCCTGTGAGTCCGACTTGGTCTACCTGCGTCGGGCATCGCGTCGCTGACGGTGCGGACCATAGGTAATTACTAGATTAATGCATTAATCGTCTAGACTCTTGGGTCCGATGTAGAACGTCATCACGATCTACTTGTCCGACTATGCTTCCTCGACCGACTCGTCAGACGCCCCTTCGACTTCCTTTCTCATTTTTGGTACGCTCACGTACGGCGTTTTGTCCTTGATCCATCTCCCCATCAGCCAGTCCACTCTGCAAAGTCCAGATGCGGTTGCGGAAGCTAATAGCGGTGCGCCTCCAAGGCCGTTTCCATTGTTCCATACCACACGGTGGACGCCAATCTCTGGTGGCCATACGCCAGTGCTGGTGCTGCGACCATTGGCCTCTGCGTCTTCCTTCTTTTCCTGAGTTTTGCCTTTGGTGTTCGTCGACCTGTCTTGGGTTTCCTGTGGCCCAAGCTCAGTATTGGTGAAATCCAAGACTCTTTGGATTGACCTGCGGAAGGAAGTGTTCGAGCATGCGGAATTCCCCAGTCTTGCGACTATAATCAAGCTGATAAATCTTGTGAACGAGGAATGGCTGGAGATAGATGTTCGTCAACATATCCAACGTTGGACTGTGGGTGGCATTGGACGCACGACTGTTCCACCCCTCCGTGTAGATTTGAGCGTGTTGGTGGTCGTACACGAACCATCAGCTGATCCGACAGCGAGTTGAGGATGGTAGTCTGACGCGCTCACGCTCTATGGCAAGTTATCAGAAGCATCGTGTGAGAGTAAACCTAAACCAACCCAAACAGGCGCGTCTGGGTCCATCAGAATATGACCGCGCCCCAACATGCTTGGTGACACGGAATACGACTTGACAGTGTTGTCGTGGTCGATCATGATCGAACCAGTCGCAAACGCGGAATAGGCCGCGCTGTTGATGACATCTGTTCAGTGACGATGTTGGCCAAACGTGATATTGCAGGGTGATGCAAGTTGAACGTGCCTCTCGTCCGGTTGACGACGTTCCCGTGTGGCTCCCGGATGTCAGTGAGACACTCTACCCCATCGTACCCACCACTCGCGATGACTGTTGGATCCTCGGATGTGTTGGACATGCCAGACCCATCTGTAGGAGGCACGCCAATCCATGCGAGCGCACGAATGGCGGACTGATGTACGGCAATGAAATGTGTCGGAAAGATGTCTGAGCGGTATCAACACGGGGGACGAAAACAGACCCGGCGACTTACTAAGAGCTTCGCTGCTTTCCAATGCATGTTTGACGTTGTAAACAGCAAGACAACCTTGGAACGCGTCACTCCGCGCGGCAAAACATTTCATTCAGGGAAATCTCACCATTCGTGAGACCCACAGCGATGACTTCGCTGTTTGCCCAATCCAGGGACCAGCATGATGTTCCTTCATGTTCAATGCGTAGGGCTGGCTCGGGCAACTTAACTGTGCGAGGTGAGTGCCATTCTCACTGACGGAGATAGAAGTGCCCACCGAAGACAGGGGAAGCGGCATCATGTTCTGTAGGCCTTACATCCTCGGGATCTGGTACGATGTATATAGAGAGTGACCCGTCCTCGAAAGTTCCAGCCAATATACCTATTTTTCGAGGATCTTTAGGTCGTGCACCTTCCCACTTTGATGAGTTTTTTTAGCTCCCGTTCGCAAGTTATCGATAAAGACAAGGACAAACTTGGTCATGAGCGGGCAAAGGACACCATTTGATTGCCTGAGCTGGCCCACTTTCCAGGCACAACACCATTTCACAGCGGACTTCGGCTGGATCACTTCGAGGACGATCTTCATCCATCACATCCTCGTCTCGGGATTTAGGCTTCAAGGCCCATATTTGGACACAGGCGGGGGACGGACGAGAAACACTGACACCGATGCTTGGCGCATGCGAGCGCGATGGAAAGGGGGCAACGGCTAAGTAACGTCTGAACTGCCGAGCTGACTGTCGCTAAGTGTGGGTCATAAAACGGCGAACATTAGGTACTCTTACCAGGGCGATCTGCTTGATAAGTCGGACACCAATCTATCCCCCACACCGGGGAGCCCGCACTAAAGACGTACCCAGTACCGTCCTCAAAATACTTGGCTTGGGGCGTCCT
>JBBPSC010001289.1:0-10692 GCA_038093395.1 Baorangia bicolor | reverse complement strand
CAACTCGTGGCCGACCCGCGGGCAGCATCCACAGTTCCTCGACCGCAATCAACTCCACTAACAGGCTTGGCACAAATGGAGCGAGAACCATCGCCCGGACCTCCGCTCCCACCTAAAACACCCCAGAACATGCCCCCGGGACTTCGTCCTTCGGCCACTATACCTTCGCCATCGTGTAATGTGCCACCTCCGATGCGATCCATCTCACAGCCTGTCCCGCCATTGATCATTTCCGATAAACTTACTGCAGCACCCCCACTGAGACAACCTGCCCCAACACGACCCTCCCTACAGAAACCTGCAGGGCAAGTATGGGCGGACCTTATCTCACTGCAAGCACCTTCCCAATCTTCCTCACTTCCACTCCAGTATAGCCCGGTGACCCCCATCATGTCTTTCCCTTCCCAACCACACGTCCCGGTTCAACAACAACCAACGACGCCTGGCAATGCCCCGAACCCGTTCATGAATTTATCCCTCGGCCAACCCAACGCGACCACTCCACTCGTCGCCACCCCGATATCGTTATCAATACCCGGCCCACAGTTTCCTTTCGTACCCTCAGCGCCCCTATCTAGTCCCGCGCTCCACCTCGGCTCGACGAATCCATTCAACCAGGCACCACTGTTATCGTCTCCAGTCGCGGGCGTGAATGGCACCGCCTTCTGCACGAGCTCGAACCCTTTTTCGTCATCACCCATGTTCGCGACGCACTCTGTGCAACCGGTCGTGGGGCTTCCGGCGGGGGGCCTGCTGCACACCTCATCCCTACCGTACGTCCCATCGCAAACGTCTACGCCGACGCCGACAGTGTCTTTCCCGCCTGCGCCATTCGCCCCCGCCACGGGTGGCCTGGCGCAGAATCCATTTGCGCCAGTCGGTACTCCGGTGCAGATACCGCTCTCAGCAAGCGGGGCGATGAATCCATTTCCGGCAATGCAGATGGGACAGGCGGGGTTTTCGGGGGCGACTCCTCAGACTACGTTTGGAACGACGGCGTTCTTGAGCCAACACCAGCAACAACAATTGCACCAACAGCAGCAGCCAGGACTGACACATGGGTTTGGCGGATGGACTGGGCAAGGTGCGCAAGGGACATTTTGAACGTCAAATTGTGTGTTTCAAAGTGCAGCGTTCGCCTACGCAAATGTGTTGGAGGATGGTTTTAGGTTTTAGAGTTACGTCCTACTGATGATATAGGTTTCATGGGACATTTTGGATACACATACACATTCCAACTACTAGATCCGTCTGTTACCTTTGGACTCATCACACTGACTTCTGGTTTTATATCGTACTTGATCTGCCCCTATGGTAGTGGGAGCCGGTCCGGGCGGCGTTTCTGCGATTCACCCACTCGACTGAGGTCAGTTGGCCGAGCCCCCGTTGGCTGTGCCACCCAGCAAGATGGGTGCAGGCAGCTAGATAATAGGTATATATGGTATGATTGGGACGAGGGAATACCTTGCAGGTGACTCGTCTCCGTCGGCCCACTCCGACTCAATGGTAGGACCCCACAGATTGGCGGAAACTAGCCCGATAATAGTTAGGGGATCTTGTCCGAGTTGGACTCCATTCGCCTCGCCCTCGAACCCCATAACCCATTCAAGTGTGATGGGCCAGACTCTGAGATTTACCGACCTTCTGGCTCGGACCGTTTCCCCCAATGTTCAATTATGGCGTTCCCCGGGCCCCTATACATGCGGCGCCTCGTGTGCGCCTCATTCCATCTCCCGTTTCTTGAGTCACACCCCCGTCCTTCCCTTGACAGAAGGAGTCTAGGCAACGACGATCAGTCAGACCTATCAGGAGCCATCGGCTCACCCAGGTCTGGACCTTCGCTCTCGAGATGTTGGCCGACGGACCTTTGCGTTTGCAAAGTTCCATCGATCGTCGGTACCACACCTTTGGGCGACTATCCTCCCACCCAACGCCAATGTGGCAGCCTGCGCCGTCAAAGGACTCAAGCGCAGTCCAGGAATCAGCGTGGAGTTCGTATGGTTTACGAGGTTCCGTGGGGCCGACGGGATGCTTCCCTTGTTACGCACTGTGATTATACCGTGAAAAGTTAAATACAGCAGAAAAGGTCGCGATGCGGCATACGAGTGGGGTCACGAAAAAACTTAACCTTCTTCATCGGGTTTGGGTGACGGAAAGTGTGGGATTTATGCATCATTACCTCATGCATTGTACATGCCATCTTACCAAGTCATGTCTTCATTTCGTCTTTCGCGTCTTCTAACGCCAGTCGGTACCCATCCATCGAGTTCGAGACATACATATTACCGTACGGTACACACTTCACCTCATCAATCAACTTGTTCCGCCGCCATCGTATCCCAGAAAGTGCACATGCCACTTGCAAGAAAAAAAAAGAGATAGCTCGCCCACCAATGACAACCAAGTTCTAAGCTCCCCCGCGTGGCGCCTAGTCGTCGTCGTCGTCATCATCATCCCGTCCACCTCCTCTGAACAGTGCTAACAAATCGTCCAGGCCGAGTTTCATATTCTTGATCTTGTCACCACTCAACGCCGCCTTGGCGAGTTCCCGTTTAGCGTCTTGAAGCTGGGGGGAATAAGTAAATAGGAGCGTCAGTCATGTGTCGTGGGTCACATCCAAACGGAGAAAGAGATAGTAGGCGGCGGTAGTATGGAGTCGGGGTTGGTGACTATACAACTCCGTGCGGAGAAAGAGGCGGGGGTGAATTCGTGCTAATCGCATACTCACCTGTAAAATCCGAGTCTCCACCGTATCGGGTATCATGAGTTTGTAGATATTGACGTCCCGCGTTTGTCCAAATCGATGTGCACGATCATACGCTTGGTCCTGTTGTCCCGACGGATTGTTGTCATGCCCGATCATTCACCGTAGACGAGAATAGAGTTTAACGAATTCCACAGAGAAGAACCAAGCGTAAGGACCCAATGGAAGATGAAAAGAACAGAATAACAATTGGGAACCGAACAAGGAGCGTAAGAACAGAAATGCCCGATCAACATAGATAACAAAGAGTCAGTGGCAGAAGACTCACCTCAAGCGCAGGGTTCCACCACATATCAACGAGAATCACGTTGTTGCACGCGGTCAAGTTGAGGCCTATAATGATAAATCACACCATATACGGTCCGCCGCAACCCCACCGCGACCGAGGAAGCGGTACAATGGTATGGGCGCATACCACATAACGCGATCAGTGTAAGCGGTGGTGGAGCAGACGGTAGTGAGGGTTTTGAATTGAAGCTTAATCAGTGACCAGTACGAAGGGGAATCACAGATTCAGGAAGTAGAAAATGAAAATAAGGAAACTGGGGGCGGAAGTTCCCACAAGAACGACGGGGGCGGCTTCGCGGGAGCACCAGCCAGGGTTCATTGTATGGACAGGAAACATCCGAGATACCATTACCGCACCGGAAATAAATGCGTGGTTCTGGATGAGAAGGTAGAGGGGTAGGTCACAGAAGACAAAGAAGACGGCGGAAACATAAATGCAAACGGAAATTGTCAAGAAACTCACCGGTACTGCCCGCTTTGAATGAGATCAGTATACAACGCGTGGTCTTGCTGTTTCGAATCTTCTCCAGACTAGCTTCACGTTTGTCCTTAGGCATTGAACCGTCATCTAATGGTGTAAATTCGTCAGTGTCCGTCACACTATGCGCGGTACACAAGGACAACGTGGCAAGAAACGAGTGTCAGGGAAATTTTAATCAAAGCATACATACATCGGACATGCTTGATACCATGCGCGTCCAAAAATGGTTCGATCAAATCCAACATGGTTGTGAACTGTGAGAAGATGATAGTCTTTTCCACACCATCAGAGCGCTCATCAATCGTCTTCAAAATGTCCAATATTTTTTTGATCTTGGCAGACTCGGGAGGGAGGTTTGAGTTCGATGTGGGCTCTGTGGTTTTGGCAAGACGTTGGCAATCTTTGCAGTGTGTTGCATTGTTTCCTGCTGGCAGGCTGTTGTAGACAGAATGATGAGGAGGTCGATAAGTTAGAGAGGAACGACGGACGCGGTCTGGCAGAGCTGACACTTCTTCGTACCCGACATGCCCAGTTGTCCGAACATAGCCGCGAGATCTTCTGCGTCATCTTCGTCATCTTTAGCGGCCTTGGGTTCCGCTGCATCTTTGTCAATGCGATAATCCTTGGAAACAAGAGAGGGATGGTTGCAGGCTGGTGTTCGACCCAGCTTGATCAATCGTGTCCTTTGCTCCGATTGCACCAAACGCTCACCTTGGCGGAGCCTAAGCAACAAAACCAATACATGTGTATAATTGACGTTGTCGGATTGAACAAGCTTATTAACCTCCGATGTCATTCTGTTTTCAAGCAACCGATAGAACTCTTTTTCAGTAGCATTGAAAGAACATTCAACCAGCTCGAGGATGCGTTCAGGTAGCTGAAGGAGCGGCTTGCCATTCAGGATTTGATTCTTGGTGCGTCGAAGCATGACTGATTTCAGGACAACCTATGGCGCAGCGGCGTTCGGTCAAGGGACCATGGGCCACAAAGGGTGAAATGTGAACTTACCTGCAAACGCTTCAGTGCACGCCCAGGTCGTCCGCCTTTCACGGGTTTCGCGATCTGTTCATTGAAGGTGTACCACTCGTTAAGGGGTCGGATCCGCAGGAACTTAATCAAAGAGTAAAGCTCCTCAACAGTGTTTTGCCTGGTGATCACGGTTGGATGAAATGCGAGTCGAAGAAAGTAACAACACCTACAATGGGGTTCCGGTGAGACACCATCTGAATTTACCTTCCAACGCACAGCACGCAAGGGCACTTTTTGTGTTTCGGTTCTTGATGTTATGAGCTTCGTCTATTTGTAAATAGTTCTTCAATGGTCAGCACTTCTCAGCCATAGCATCACATACCGAGCACGATGCGGAACCATTTCACTTGGAACAACGCATCCTTCGACTTCCCGGTTCTCTTTTTACTGGCCAACTGTTTTGCGAATCCTTCTGAGGAATCCGAATCCGAGTCTGAGGCAGCTGCCATGGCCTTCGACTTTGATTTCTTGGATTTGGTCTCATCCTTGGCCTCTGGGACAAATGTTGCATATTCGGATGCAACAGTCGAGTAGGATGTCACAACGACATGCGCTTGTTTCAATTTCAAAGGGTCTGTTGTACGACTTTGGCCGTGGTGTTCTACGACGCGGAGCCCAACTGCCATACGTGAAATCTCAGAAGCCCATTGCGAGACAAGAGCGACCGGGCAGATGACGCTAGGAAGGAATGGGATAAATGACATCTCTTGCACCGAATGTGTGGTCATAGCCTTACAGTGTACTAGCAGCCCATCCATCCAGCTTGTCTGATTTCTTGGCACGGCCCTCAACAATACGGGTGAGAGTTTGGATCGTTTTTCCGAGACTGCTTCTCGTCAAAAACATTCATGTGTAGAGCATGCCTACTCACCCCATGTCATCAGCCAATATCCCTCCATTCTTCTTTCCAGTCTCACGCTCGCGCATCCAGTTTCGCCCAATGACCTGGTGAGGCAACAGCACAATGCCATCCGCGAATCCAGGTACGATCGCTTCGCTCATATCAATCTCTGTATCTTCCGTACTATTCACGGTATCCTCGACCAGCGCACGCAGGGCCTTCTCTGCTTCAGTAGCAGACATACGAGGGTCGTGGAGGTCACGCTCGTCGAGCTCATCGAAAGTCTCCCACGTTGGGACATCTGCATTACTAGGAACTCGTGCTTTCGAGGGGAGCTCGATGGGAGCTGGTACAGCTGCGCGCTGCGGCGGCGCGGCGGTTGTAGCACGGTCAAGAGTGGCTAGTATCTGGCTCTTGACGACCACTCCGGCATCAATAGCAAGCTGATAAGACTTTTTTGTTGGGCTGGTTACATCAAGACATGGGCGAAGGACAATCGGGTGGGAAACTTACGCGTCGTCCTCTTCGTCAGAAGAAATGATAACTGGGTGGGTCTTGTTATTGTTCTTCACGGGAGGCGGGAAGGATTGGGGCTCAGAGGACCCAGAGCTGGAAGAAGATATAGGCTAGTCGAGTTGAGATACGTGCTGCAGATATGAGAACATGTTTACTCACGACAACGCTGGAACGCAGCTGAGATGGTTTCTGGCCTGGCTTGTAGAACTCTGGATAGATATTAGGGTCTTCAAGGAGCTGTTTACGCCTTAAAAAGGGTTAGGGTTCTGTATATCTAAGCTAGTGCTTATGCATACCTGGCTTCCATGGTTTGAGGCTTGAAATGGTGAAAGAAAGAAAAGCGGACAAGTTGGTTCCGAATTGCGCGACGCGTCTCATCAAGTCATGAGTCACGTGATCATATTGTGACCGAAGCATAATAAAGACTGTCACCGTGACCGCCCGCGATCATATCGTTAGTCCTTATCTTTTTTTTTCAGCTTTGGTGAAATTGACACGATTGTTCTAACCGAGAGTAAGCCAAACCACTGGTACGCACTCTCTGTCGGCATGCTTGTTCCGGAACGAGTTCACCGTTAGACGATAGTGGCACTTTCCCCTGGTAACGTGGTCCGATAAAAGTTCCTTGCATATCGCGACCGCAGTGGATACCTTGGCCACCGTGACAAACGATCTGCAAGACCGTGTCGAGGGCGATGCAAAGAACGTCGGTGATACCTCAATCCGTCAAATGCGACACTCCACCCCTCATCAATTCGAAATTTGTATACTCACGATGAGCTGGGGTGTCCCTGAAGGAGTAGGGAGACCCCTGGCGTCGAAAACCCAACTCGACGAAGCGATCCGGCTGGTCGAGGTTTGTTGACCAGCTCAAGGGGCGGGCCTTGAGCAATCGGTGAAAGTGGGTTTAGCACCTAGAGGAGTTTTTCTGGCCTCCGTTGGGCTCGAACAGTGAGTCTGCAACGTGTCAGAATTTCTGACAGATGCTTCGACGGTCCGAGGAGTGCATGTCAGTCCGATTGCATTGGTTTGTACGTTGGTGGGCTCAACGGAACGGCGATTAGTGCCATGCATTAGGATGTAGTGGAATCGACACATGGAACACAACAATTATTCGACTTGGCGTGCTCTCAGGTTGTGGATTTATCCATCCGCAGGTCCTGTGCCAAACAAAACGGTGACCCATACGACTCAATTGGAATCCTAGTCACCGGAGTTACAAAGAGGACGGACCAGCAAGGAGACCGCAAGCCTCGAGCTTCGCGCCATCCTCCCCTTACCCGGGTTTGGGTTCTCTCAGGTCTTGTACAACCTTTGCTTGTCATTCCTGCATCATCTTCTGAACAAACTCGCAGCTCCATTACGGGTTGTTGGGTTGGGATCATCGTTCGTATCCCTGCCAAGCGGTACAGCCTTTCCGCTGCCATGCACCCTCGTTCGTTGCCTGACTAGTCATGCATGCGTCACCTCGCTGAGCGCTGTCGAAGCTTCAAGTTCACGGTGACCCCCAAAGATCAATGTCATCAATACGTAGTGGAGTTGACTCAACGAAGAGTGTTGGGGGTTGTACATCCGTTTGCCCACCCAACGAGGTGTCCAAGTTGGTCGGTGTGGGGGCAGCAGACCTTCCCATTCAAATCACCCAAAAGTCTTCTATCGAGAAAATTTCCAAACTTCAGAAGAAGGCAAATACTATGTCTAAAGACGAAATAATCTCTACGAGAGGCCTACAGCTTCGCAGCAATGGTATCCTTGGGGGAACACGCCAGAGACTGGGTCAATGATTTCCAGATGACGTCCGCGACGACATCAGGGTGAGTCTGCAAAATCTAATGGTTCGCGTGCCGTGTAGTCAGCGAGGGAATACGATTCAGAGATACGGGGGATGAGCATGTACCATATGTCCTGCTCCAGGCACCCTTGTCACACTCGCAAAATTTGATATCCCCCCAGAAGTGACATGAAGTACGTCTTGCTGCCACTCGCGTGGTCTATGTAGTCACGATCAATAGTTTACCATAGTATGTGTTTGAATTTGATGAACCTACTCACATGAAATCCATGATTGTACCATACATGATGTGTGTCGGAATTTCCTTCAAGACGTGGCGCAAGTACCTATATCCAATACCAGCGGTCACGTAATCCCTAAAAGTGGCCTACAGTTGTTCGTCGACCACCGTTTCGAAACAGAAAAGAATGGTTACTCACCGCCTCTTGTTTTCTCGTACCCTTGAGTGTCACGCCTTCTTTCAGGTCAGGGTAGTCTGCAGTAGGTAACGGTCGAAGACCATGCTCCTGTTCCCATGAGACCAGTCATATATGAGAGCGAGGTCAGCGAAGCGAAACATACAATGAGTATCTTTAGGATGCGTTCGTCCCATGTACGCAACGTTGGTCGTACTCTTAATGCCTGAAACGCCTCCTCTGAGCTGGGCCAGGTATCCCTCCGTTTATCTGCTATTTTATGGAGGTGTAAACCCCAGTTCTGGCCTTCCTCTCCTAGCAAAATCGGCTCGATCAGATGTAACGACGAAATTTTGAGCAATGGATAGTATGTGGACGTCAATATCCTTGGGACCATCTAAGGTGAGCTACTAATGCAGGAAATCGACGAGGCTGACAACCCGACTCACGCTACAGGACCTCCCATAGAGTGTCCTACAAGGGCCAATCTACGCTTCGAGAAATCAACATCCACACCAGTACCTAGCCCCGCTAAGAACGCATGGACACCTCGAGCATGGTCTTCCCATGAAACTACATACATACCGAAGGGAATGAAATCAGTATTCGTGGCCGTGAAAAATGCGTGAAGCTTACATATGTTGTATCCCCAACGCAGGGCCGCTTCGTTGAGTATGGCAGAATCTCCTTGATTCGGCATATCGAGCGACCACATGTCATGGAACCGAACAGTCCTCCGTGCGACCGCTTGTTGATCCCCAAAAAGCTGCTGGATCGTCGGCTCCCATTGCTCCTTATGAGCTCCGTTTCCGTGAATAAACACGAGCGTGAGGACATCCCCCCGAGTCTTGGAAAAGGTATCATGATCAATCGTGTCTGGACATTCCCCGACCCAGTATCGTTTCGCGACGATCCGAAATGAGAAACGTGGACGTGGATCAAACACATAACTTCTTGAGAGCACAGAGACAGAGCAAATGGTCATAGCGCAGAGAAGTAAAAACGACGCTATAGCATTCCCTTAGCGTTACTTATATCTATCTCCAGAATCAGCAACGGGCGAGACGAATCCCATGTAGGACTAGCTCACATTTCGGCCGTCAGCTAGCATTCCTTCTAGCCATATCGTGAAATTCCAAGGTAATCATGCCATTGTTCGGGGCACCAGTCGTGAGTATGATCTTTTCATCACTTATGATTAATGAAGTTTGAAAAGGATCAAATGTTACGCTCTCTCCCCTTTCAGTTGCAGTCACTCTTCAACTGCGGATCATTCAATTGTCAGTTTGCATGCTAGTTCAGGTTAGCTTAAACAGCCCATGTAGTCTGTGGGAACAATAGTGAAAGAAGGAACCCTTTGGTCTACTAGATGGAGACTGTGGGAACGAACCTACGAAAAGTCTTCCAGTGCCGAATCATAGCGGGGGACTTGTCTTTCTGTGGTGAAAATTGCGAAGGCACTTCCAAATGGAGAGTAGTGTACCCTCCTCATTCCTCGGGTAATTTTGCGGATGAAGTTCAACCCAATGTGGTGGCGTCCTCGATAAAGCATATCGTCATTCACACGGGCTTCGCATGAATCACATCCCCTTGCTGCTCAGTTCCTCGGTGCGCATGCACTATGTGACCCCACATAAAGTCCAAGTCAAAGGGGGATGGGAAAACTCGGGGTGCCCACCTTACTCGAGGCTTCGAGCTGGAGTTGTTTCCCAGCCACGCGCTCGGATCCAAAACCTTGATCATCGGCATCGGTTGACTCTCACCAGATGAAGCATCGATGTCCAGTGGGGTGTTGCCCAATGCGAGCGTGCGATCATGCATGTGCAGCCTGAGCATGTCGATTCTTTCTTCCAATGTCTACACCAAGTACCGTGTGATACGCACGTCTAGTCCGAAGCTGATTATGTACCTGGCCATGTCAGGCCCATCAGCAAAGACAGACTGTAACGACTGCAATTGGAGTACTTGCTTTGCGAAAAAGAGGATATTCTAGGGTTGATTCTGCGCGAAATGCCAGCGATACCCAAACGAGAAGTGTGGCAGATTTTCTGCGCTTCTGATATCACGGTTCAACGAAAGGGTCGTCAAACAGCCGTGATAGG
Source organism: Baorangia bicolor (assembly GCA_038093395.1). Classification (NCBI taxonomy): domain Eukaryota; kingdom Fungi; phylum Basidiomycota; class Agaricomycetes; order Boletales; family Boletaceae; genus Baorangia; species Baorangia bicolor. Next base: position 484 of record JBBPSC010001289.1, on the reverse strand, counting down.
AACAAATATTAAGTGTCTCCATCATTCGAGCAAGGTCATGAGAGGAACAAATGTCGTCCGACTGGAGGCTTGCCCATAACAAATTTCAGCTGTGTCGCGACACGAGTATGTCCGATTTTAAATAAAGAGTATTATTTTGCTACAGAAGTTGGGGAAAATATTTTTCGAGGGTGCTGACTGCTGAGGTAATCTGACGTTTTATAATACTGGCGTGACAACGGCAAAATGATTTTGTACTGCAACTTGTTCGTCGCCGTCGTCGAGCTCAACGGCAGGAAACGAACTCGAAATGCCCTCCCCAATCGCACTCAGTCCGTCCTCGCCAGCCCCGTCCATTTTCAAGAAGAAAAGGTCGCTCGGACAGCTGCCGTCTATGGCAACTGCTGCTTCCTACCTTTCTGCAGTACACGAAGCAGACTCTCGTGCCCGCGGTCACGACATTTCCCCCGCATCCACCCCCGCATTATCAACTTCGTCCTCTGTA
>JBBPSC010001288.1:0-10693 GCA_038093395.1 Baorangia bicolor | reverse complement strand
CCGGACCCGGTTCATAATGGCCCGGTGACAGTATCCCCAGCTCTCCAAGCAGATCGCGTACCGGCGGCAGGACAACCCTCGACGAAGATCCTTCTGGTTGTGTTCCCGGCGGTGGCAGTTTACCAAAGGACATTCTCCTGTCCCAATCGTTCGAGCCATACAATGGTGCAGAGCGGTGTCGACCGTACTGTGAATCTGGGTAGTGCGGTGGCCGAAGAAGCCGGAGATCAGAGTGCTCTGTGTCAACGTCAAGTTGGTCCGTCTCTCACGAATCCCTCAATTCGCTTACCATGGTGAGGTGTTGCTGAGCCTGGCCCGCTAGCAGGGTCGATAGTCGGTGTAAGTGGTGGCTCGATGCCGGGGCTGAATCGCGGTTGGAATCTTTGAGGGGGTTCATCCCGTTCAGGCGATGGCCAATCGAATGCACGAGTTAGCAGAGGGATGTCGTAAGGTCTATGATCCCCTTCGTCTGTGCTTCGCCTTCTATCCAGCGAACGCAGTGCCTCCGCAGACCCATCTGTTCCCCACGACGATCCGCCCTGGTCTTGTTCAGTGTCGCTGTCTGTCCGATCATACATGCCTGATGCTGCGCGATGGGTTGGTGGTGGTCTGCACATGGGAGGGCCGTATAAGAGTCGTATATCGTGTATCTGAGCAGAGATCGGGTACGTGAGTCAGTTTTTCGTTGAGACATACAACGGAGTGGAGGATCTCGAGGGGTTCACAGGCCATTCGCTTCGACGTTGTCTCCGCAGGAAGGAGAACACGCCGTCGAGGAGAGGCGCGTGGAGGGGAAGGGCGAGGCTGTCTTGCAAAGGCTGGGGACTAACAGGATCGGATGGACGCGGAAACGAAAAAAAGGACGGAGGGATCGTTTACATCCGCGCATTGGCATGGGATCCCAAAAGAAGCATTTTCTTGGACGAGCAAGAACAAACAAGTGGCTTTCCGTATGCCTCTGTTGTCGTCGGGAGCCGGGAGCGTCGACAGCCGCGGCAGATGTTTTCGTCGTTGCTCAGAAATTTTGGGGCAGCCCTTTGAAATTCGAATCGATCATGCAGACGGGTCCATCCTGTCGCCCCCTGACTCGAGTCGGACGCGTGCATATTCAGCAGCCTGCGTGTCCGTGCTCATCGAACCCTGCGGATCCCCCGATGAGATTGTATTTCCTGGGAGACTTGCTCCGCGACTTGCCTCGCATCCGATATTTCGAAATTTCTTGCTAGCCTGTGGTATGACAAACGTGAAACATTGACAGGATTGATCGAGGGGGCTGACTCGGTGTCTTTGTCGCGGTCACTCGCCTTCCGCATATGTCTAGGTTGAGCCTGCTTTTCGGTAATCGCGCAGTAGCCTATTTTTCTGCTCAAACTTGGCGAGATTCAACGATATAGTCATGTGCCAACCCACCAGTGACCATCTCGGCCACTCACCGGAATCCCTTTTTTTTTTAGTTGCGCTTGTCTTTCTCGACGACAACAATGAAAGAATAGCATGTTATAAGCCACTACTGAGTCACAACCGTACTTCCGTACTTGTAGTATTGACCGAGATAGCAAAAAGTGAGTGACATGGCCTGTTGTCACAGGCGTGATGCTGACCACAAGCGAGACGGTGTCTGAATGAGCATGCAGACGACTGGGGCTCCTGGAACTGTGGGTGGTGTGTGTGTGTGAGGGCAAGCGGCTTCTCGGTCATCCAAGTTTGCAGGGACATCACAACATAGCTTAGAGCGTTTTACTCCAGTGCCAACTCAGCGTGACTCGGTGTTACATTTGTGACTGACCAGTCCCGCGGACATGAACTTGGGATGTGTTTCGAGCCATCATACCCTTGCGTTTTAGTCGGATGCGTGCGTTCCCGGTGCAGACCAAACCTATGGCAGCACCCAGCCCGCGTGCCCATGATCCCCGAGATACCAGGGTTCTCTCGATCTCGAAAAATCATGATTGCGCAAGCAGTGTGATATGATAGCAGATTGACGCGAACAATCAAACTCATTACGGAACTGGCTGACTCAGCACAGTCAACTTGGATATTTTGTGTCTTTGGGTCTTAACAAGCTGGCAAAGTTTTGACTCGAGCGTGTCAGCTGTATATTTTCCATATTATGCTGCCGTCAGTTGCGTCAAGAAATGTCTGTAGACCCGTCACGAGGCTCGCAAGGACATATTCTTCCTCGGGTTCAAAATGTGAGGGGAATCCGGTCATGAACCGTTACAGCAGGATCGTCACCCAGACCAAAGACCAAGGTGCCAGTCAGGTAAGTTCCTCTCAGCATCTCCAAGCATCACCGGCCGGATCAATGTACAGGCAATGTTGTACGCGACGGATGGTGTCAACAGCGATGCCGACTTTCAAAAAGCCATGGTTGGCGTTGGTAGCGTCTGGTAACCCATTCACGTTGCTACTTGTTTTCGTATCGTTCCTGACTTCTGCTGCAGGTACGAGGGCAATCCGTGAGCATTGCTGTAGCATAAATGAAACATAGCGAAAACTCATTCGCGTGTCGAACAGATGTAACAGACATTTATTGGGACTCGGTCAGGTCATCAAGGCGTCCATATGTGAATCCGAGATGATCGGATACCAGTTTGGCACCGTCGGTGTCAGTGATGGCATCAGCAACGGAACAGCGGCGATGAACTATTCACTGCAATCAAGAGACCTCATCGCAGACCAGGTTGAAACCGCCGCAGGTGGCCATTGGCTCGATGGTATGGTTGTCATCCCGGGATGCGACAAAAACATGCCCGGTGTGCTCATGGCTCGTGGGTGATTCGTTGACAAGGATGGTTCGTGTCTAACTGTACATAGTCGGAAGGCTCAACCGGCCTGGTCTGATGGTCTATGGAGGTAGCATCCGCGCGGGTTCGTGCCAGGGGCAGCCTCAGCTTGATATCATCTCTGCCTTCCAATCATACGGAAAGTATTTGCAGGATGGACAAACCTCTGAGGCAGAAGCATACCGTTATAATACCGTGCGACATGCTTGTCCTGGGCCAGGCGCTTGTGGTGGTGTGGGTAGCAGTCCATGATTTTCTATATCGTGATACTAAGTACCCCGAAGATGTACACCGCGAACACCATGGCCAGCGCTGCCGAAGCGCTCGGGATGACGTTGCCGGGGTCGTCATCCTTCCCCGCCGAATCCGCAGAAAAGATAGAAGAATGCAAATCTGTTGGCGTCGCCATGTGGAATCTTATCGAAAAAAACATCCTACCAAAAGACATCATGACAAAGGCTGCCTTCGAAAATGCAATGGTGCGTCTTTTTCGCTTACATGTTGTCATGATGCAGCCTCGAAAGAATTTGTTGAAAGTAGACTCTGGTCATGATTCTCGGCGGTTCTACCAATGCCGTGTTGCACTTGATTGCCATAGCGCACTCCGTCGGTATCACGCTCACCGTTGATGACTTTGCCCGAATTTCAGATGCCACCCCGTTCTTGGCCGATCTGAAGCCAAGCGGTAAATATGTGATGGAGGATCTTAGCAAAATTGGCGGCGTGCCTAGTACGCATTCTTTGTTTCTTTTTGGAAAGGTACTGAATTAGATCCAGAGGTTCTGCATTACCTGTTAAAGAACAAATACATTGACGGAAACACCCTGACTGTCACGGGAAAAAGTCTGGGGGAAAATCTTGAGCGCTGGGTTCACAAGTACGGCGAACTTTCCGCCAGCCAAGACATCATTCGCCCACTTGAGAACCCCCTCAAACCGACCGGACACATTCGGTGAGATCATCCCACTGTGTGTCAGGTCTGATTATGAAATGCCGAATGGTAGGATTTTGCGTGGCAACCTGGCTCCTGGCGGTGCAGTCGCCAAGATTACAGGAAAGGAAGGATTGGATTTCACCGGAAAGGCACGGACGTTTAACACCGAGGAGGAGTTCATTACTGCCGTCGAAACTGGCTCCATCCAACGGGGCGAAAAGACAGTTGTCGTCCTCCGGTACCTTGGTCCCAAAGGGGGTCCAGGCATGCGGGAGATGCTCAAGCCCACCAGTTTAATCATGGGTGCGGGTCTGGGCTACGACGTTGCGTGCCTGACTGATGGCCGCTTTAGCGGAGGGTAAGTATCAGGATATATATATATACATTGCAGCGAATCTGATCCGGGTATACATGTAGATCGCACGGTTTCTGCATCGGCCATGTCGTGCCCGAGGCGCAGGAAGGTGGTCCAATTGCTCTCGTAGAGGACGGCGACACGATTTCGGTCGACGCAGTGTCGAATACCATCGAACTCGACATCTCTCCCGCGGAGATGGAACGTCGTAGAAAGGCATGGAAAGCCCCACCTCTCAAGGTGACCCAGGGCACCCTGTATAAATATGTCAAGACGGTGACAGATGCCAGCCATGGTTGCGTGACGGATTCATAGGCACGGGTTACCACGAGTTTGCAAATTCGGATCCAACTCAAAAGTGTATAGCGTATGGTTTGTACTAGTGCCTACCCAATACATGTGGGCCGCTTCACACGGCTGTCGTTCTGTGTCAAGGACGAGAGTTTTTGATCCTGCGCTTTTTTTCCGCCTTTGACATCTTGTTTTTCCGCTTTTCCCGTGCTTCCGCCTTCACCGCATTCTTACGTTCCTGCAAACGAGTGCTCAGCCGTCTACGATCGTCTTGGCAAAATACATACCTTTTTGGCTTCCCGATCTTCATGCCGATGGCCCCGGGGTGCTCTCCGCTCTGGCCCCTGGTTCTCTTCCTCGGCCTCCTCATCGCTCGTGCTCTCAGAGGCACTGCTCTCCGACGACTCGCCTCCGTCGATGTGCACGTGGTGTTCTTTGGCACTCGCTGGAGACGAACCAACCAAGCCAATAGTATCAGCGTATATCAGCTTCCTGCCCTCCCCCCCTTTAAGGACATCGATGTCGCGTTCTGGGTCGTAGACCTCGTTCAGTGTTCGTGGGATATACGACCGCAAAAACACATTGTCTTCGTGGGTTGTTTGACCCTTGGCATTCCCTGTCCTGTCGACCTCTGTAAAATCCTGAGGGAGGTCCTCTGCCGATTCACCCGCCTCCGTGATCCACCGTTGCAGAAATTCGCCGTCGTGTTCCTGTACCCCGCTTTCTTCTAATCGGTCCCTGGTAATGAATTCGAAACACCGTCTGAGTCCGAGACACCTGACTCCAAAGCGTCCAAAGAACTCCTCGATGTTCTTGATGTCACTTCGAAGGAAATCGAATGCATGCGGATGGTCGTGCTCAACGCTTTGAGAGACGTCGATGACATATAGATGAGTATTGTGATAGAGGATATTGTATTCGGATAGATCGGCGTGTACGAGTTTGCACTGATGATACATTCGTCGCATGCTGAGCACTAATTCCTGGTATAATGAAGGATATTCTGACGCCGATATCTTTGCATCTTTTAGTCGTGGCGAAGCCCTGAAATAGCGTCATACTTTGCGATGACGCGCAGTTTGCGAGTAGCACATACCACCCTTCTTGGTCGCCCAGGAACTTCATCACAAGGACGTTCTCTCGAACCTCTATGGGTTCCGGGCAATATATCCCAGCGGTGACTAGGCGCTTCAGATTACGCATTTCCTTCTCTGCCCATAGCCGTACCATCTTGCGAGGATTGTGTTTGCTGTACCCTCTCCTAAATCTATACTCGCCCGTGACATAACGATCGCGATCTTTGAAGACAAGGATGGACGTCTTATAGATTTTAAGCGCCAAGTGAGTAGAGCCCGACGCGAGTGCGTGGTATACGTTTGCCTGATTGGATGTAAGGCGACTGAAAATGAAGGGGTTCTGCCACGTACCTCTTTTCCTGTGCTGATGCACCCGTTGACTTCTTGAATCAGTCCACGACCGATCATCTTGAACAATATGACTCTGGTCCGAGGATCAAGTACCTGTTCAGAGGTAGCTCGATCTGATTTGTCTTTTGCGTTTGCATACGAGCTTGGGCCCTTTCGGTTGACACCGACGCCCATCGTGTATGGTTGGTTTATCTTGGAAATCCTGGAGGAATACTTTGACAGTGCCGTCAGTTGGGTAATGGTCTTGTCTTTGGCATGTACATGGTCGATCGGGTTGCGGGGATGGTTTACTGCAGGGAGCGACGCTACGGCAGCGTTCTGGTTAATGGAGGAGGCGGTGCCTTGGACGTTCCCGCTACGAACAGCGACGTGCTGCCGAAGACGATTGTACTGCTTTGTGAAATCTGAATATGCACCATTCGCACGTCAGGACGGGTGGACGATCAAAAGCAGATTCACCTCGCTCTGCGATCTCCCAGTCTTCGTCTTCTACTCTGTCGTCCTCGAAATCATCTCCGCTTAGTTGGTCGATGTCATCGTCATCGCCTTCGCTGGGCTCTGACCACTCGAGAAACTGGTTATCGTCGATGTAATGGCCACTCTGTCTTGGACTGTGTTGTTCGGCATCTTCTAATGCGTCATCGAACTGGCCAGAGACAGCGTCTAGAGGAATTTTCGTAGCCATTGTGGACGTTGAATTCAAAGATCGATCTCACTGGACTGTATTTGGACAATTTACCCCTGTCGGAAACGATACCCAAACGGACTGATTTTACTGAAGATTCACGGTGCAAGATGGTCGCAGTTGATAACACGTAAACAAGTGCAACACCCTCGCACCCAGCAATCTACTTCAACATGCCTTTTTCTGACATTTCACGCTGCGGCAAACACCGCTGACACGCCGAATCGACCTACAAAAAGATTCAGTTAAACCTATAACCACAGTTTGAAGCTTCAAGCCCTTCACCGACCATCCGCGACGTCCCCAGTTATGCAGGCAATCCGCAAGCGAAACCCTTTCACCTTCCAGTCAGAGGACCATGTCAATGGCAGAGGAGTGCTCGATGAACAAGGTAACAGTTCCTTATAACGAATGGACTTGCCAGAGTCGCGTGCTTACCGAGTCGCAGAACAGGCAGAGATGGTGGATCAAATCAAGGAACAGAATGTTTCGTCAAACAAGCAGAACCGAATCGCTTTACAACTCATGCTCGGACTGTCATGTATACTGTGCGTCGCTTCAGTCTTACCAGTCTTCCTTTCTGAGCCTTGCTACCGTAGATATGTCATATACATGCTCTCAGATCGAACAACCCCGCTCTTTGCGATCTTCCCTCCATCCCCCGAGGCCGGCCGAGCCAAGGCCCCGCTGGACATGAGTGGTATTCTTGCCTACATCGCCATTCTCATTCATGTCAACCTCAGTCTGATTGTACACCCTTGGAACGTTGTCGTCGCCGGCCGAGTGATTCGGGCAATCGGGTTCCTGGAAACGTTTGCATGGTCAGCTGCTGCGCCAATGTTCTCTGTGTACTCAGGCCGGGCATGGCAGACGACCGTGTGGTGGAGTATCCCAGGGTTTCTGACATATGTCGTCTATGCAGTTCATGGATGGATAGAAAAGGCGGACGAAGATGTATCGGAATTAGAGAAGCTAAAGTACAGAGCACCCGGTGCATGAGCGTTTTCATTTCGTGACGATACAACATGTGTTGACAAGGGTGATGGGTAACTGTTGCAATAAAACCCACCAAGATGATCTAGGGACGGATGGGCTTATATCGGCTGCGGTCAAAATATGGACGAGAATGCAGTTCTGGGTGGTTTTCCTCTCTCTTGGCAGGCCGAGACACGTCTCGACAAAAAGAAAGAGGTGGGTTCCAGATGGTGCCAGATCTGGCTCAGCCAGAAGAGAGCGTGGGCAATCTAACTGTTTCGTCAGTTCAATCCACACATGATTTAGCAAGTTGTTGGCGCGGGTACATGAATAATTCCAAATCAACAACGTTCGGAGCATCGGTCGCTCTGGTGTTGGAGGAAACCAGGAACATAAAGGAGCTGCACCAGTCGGGTCGTACCAGGTTACTTCAATTCGCCATCGATACCTGCTTGGTTGCTCATGGTGTCCGGTCAGTATCACTGGCCTCTGCCATGATCGTTAATGATTAGGTTGACAGCACAGGTTATTTGGTGGATGCAGTCTGCCCACCGAATCCAATGCGGACCTTCGCTACTCTCTTGATGACCCTCCGCGGACAGGTGCGCTGGGAGTATTTAGTACTTGTGTGTACCCACCGTATAACGGTAGTGCTCGATATTCAAAGATGTCATGTTTTGGCATCATACCCCTACAATGCAATCGTTCTTGGTCCACGTCCCCCTCCTGGAAGAGAAGCTCGAAGCTCTGCTAGGTGGAACCGGGGAGTGTGTCTTCATCAAGTTGGATAGGTGCTTATCGGTGGTAAGCAGGGTTGCCATAAAATACCATCTTTGCAGAACCGTGTTCCTAATCGTGTCTCAGTCGAGAGAGCCCCCTGATAGGCTCTGGGAGGCTCTTCATGTTGTGAGATTCTTAATGGCAGAGTCCCCGGACGCGCTATCATTCTCTCTCTCCGATACATACACCGAAGAGGTCCTTATCCCACTCGCGGCGGTCGTGATCGACTATCCTGTTGCATATTTTCCTGCATTTTCTGCACAGACATCGTTTCTGGAAGGAGAGGCACTGGATATCTATACGGTCTCTTTCAATGGGGTAACAGCCTCAGATTCTACCTTGGGTCTTGGGAAAGAACATGTGCTGTTAAAGTTTTCCTGCCCACACGTTCTCATCAGCAATTACGCAGAATTGTCACCGGGCACAGTGATCGAGAGACTCCAAGTCAAGTTTACGGTTAGACTTGGGCGTATAGGAGCGCGCGTTTTTGTCACCCACCGCACAGAAACCCTAGACAAAGTTGCATTATGAAATGGGACAACTACTGGTCTACATCTACGTTGACAATTTTGATATCTTCAAATGGCTTATCTACCTTGTTTACCTTGACGTTTTCAATCGCGTGAATAACCTCAAGTCCAGAAAAGACACGCCCGAATATTGTGTGTTTCTTGTCCAGCCAAGGCGTAGCCGTCGTGGTAATGAAGAACTGTGAACCGTTTGTGTTCGGACCTGCATTGGCCATGCTGACGGTGTACGGGCTGGATGTAGTGTTAGCAAACAACACCCTGTCATATGTGCGTCGCTGACGTACCGATCATGTTTGAGCTCGTCCGAGAATTCATCCTCAAACTCTCTCCCCCAGATAGACGTGCCTCCGGTTCCATCCCCGAGTGGGTCTCCCGTTTGGATCATAAACTTTGCAATGACACGATGGAATATAACACCCTCGAAATACCCACTTCTTGCATGACCCACAAAGTTCTCAACTGCCCTTGGTGATTGGTTGGGGAACAGCCGGATGTGAATATCTCCCATTGACGTGTGGATGACGGCAGAGTTGGAGAGCGGGGATGGACCACCTTTGCCAACCACGGTGGCAGTTGCGATGGACTGCTCTTCGCGGGTAGGCTTTTCGTTGAAGACATCTCGATCGTTAAGTTTACTATCCCTGAACAGAGTCATCAATTTTGATCACTAATGCATAATATTCTTTCAACATACTCTGGTTCTGAGCGTGTGAAGAGGTAGAACCTCTGGCGTTTGTAGCCAGTGCAGAAGAGAATTGGATCACGACTTGCTTTATTGGCCAGGATGGGATTTGCAGATGCAGCCATAGCCAACGTTGTAAAACCCTTCTTAGCCGGTGCTCCTTGGTACAGGGTGACGTTCATCCATCGGACAGCTTCATCCTTTCCCAACAATCTGGCGACACGATTCGTTACCGTGTTCACCACTAAACGAGACGATAAGCACTGGAGACTGGAACACAATAGAGACAAACCTTTAATTCCAAGCAAGGTCGGGTAGACGACAAACGCTCCACTCTCATCCCATACAACATTGCTCCACATCCCTGGTATCCGTCCATCCGGACCGGGCATCTCGAGTTCACGTTCCACTGCAAGACGTCGACCGAACTCCATGTCCTCGACCTTGTATACAGCCGTCCCTGCTTGCTGCATTTCTTGGATCGCAGTAAGGGATTCGTCATATTTCCGAGTTAGCTTCCCTGACAGGAATGAAAATATGCGGACCTGCCGGTCGGGCAGAGAAAATGTCACAAATGAGTTGGAATCGGGGGAGAGGGTAATGCACGTGGGTACTGATTTCGCCTAGGGAGCATGAGTTACCAAGCCTTTTTATGTCTATTGAACGTAGACATGCCTTTTTGAACTCGTATAAATCAGTTGAGCTCTTGAATGACCACATGCTAGGAACATTCTTTGGCAGCTCAAAGGGTTCAATGGGTTGCCAAAACTCGACAAATCCATTTTCGTCTGCGGAGATAACCGTGTCATATCGGTCGCTGTACTGAAGAGTTTTGAATAGTTTGACCAGGATTCAATGGAACGGGACACACGGTCATTAGGTGAACAGGTGAACGGTGCAATTTTTCGATCGAGGCAAGGGGTTTATCATCGCCTCTGCCATCGTATATCCTAATAACACCAGTGTTTTGCTCTGAGCTGTACCCAAGGAGTAAGCAATATGACGACACGAGAGAGCACCCAAAGACTCACATTGCTAGCAATCCTTGAGCCTGACCACGCCTGTGCACCCAGCAGCATGCGTGTGGCATGAAGCCAAGCTTGAGCATGTTTATCATGTCTTTCCCACTTAGTGTCAGCGCAAATACCTTGATCCAAGCGCACCACGCGCACCAAAGTTCACGACATCGAATACCTTTGCCGACCCATCCTCTGAGATGCTGGCAAACAACTGACCGTCCGCGCTCAC
>JBBPSC010001287.1:0-10694 GCA_038093395.1 Baorangia bicolor | reverse complement strand
CACACATTGACCAGTGATTGGATTCCAAATTCTGATAGTCTTGTCCTCTGAGCCAGAGACAATGTGACTGTCATCAGGTGAATAGGCAACAGAGGTGACCCAACCTGTGTGACCTTGGAATGGACCTGCCACACACTGACCAGTAGATGGATTCCAAACCATTATGGTGTTGTCCCAAGAGCCAGAGACAATGTGGTTGCCATTAGGTGAATAGACAACAGAGATGACACAATCAGTGTGCCCCTGGAGTGGACCTGTCACACATTGACCAGTGATTGCATTCCAAATCCTAATGGTGCTGTCCAAAGAGCCAGAGGCAATATGGCTCCCATCAGGTGAATAAATGACAGAGATAACATTATCACTGTGCCCCTGGAGTGGACCTGCCACACATTGACCAGTGGTTGCATTCCAAACTCTGATGGTCTTGTCCTTTGAGCCAGAGACAATGTGGTTGCCATCAGGTGAATAAGCAACAGAGTGGACTTCATCAGTGTGTCCCTAGAGTGGATCTACCACACACTGACTGGTAATTGAATTCCAAACCCTAATGGTGTTGTTCCAATGGCCAGAGACAATATGGACACCATCAGAGGAATGGGCAACAGTGATGGCAACATCAGTATGTCCATGGAATGGCCCTGCCACACACTGCCCAGTTATTGGATTCCAAACTCAAATGGTGTTGTCCCAAGACCCAAAGGCAATGTGGATGCCATCAGGTGAATAGGTGACAGAGGTGGCAGGCTCAGTGTATCCCTGGAGTGGACCTGCCACACACTGACCAGTGATTAGATTCCAAACCCTAATGATGCTGTCCAAAGAGCCAGAGACTATATGGCTCCCATCAGGTGAGTAGGCAACAGAGGTGACATAACCAGTGTGCCCCTGCAGAGTAAGGATATCTGCTGGCCAGCTCATTGGATGTCCCAAAGTCATTAAGAGATGATTTTGAAGGTGGTTGTCCCATAGTTGCCTGAGTGGTGAGTTGGAAGGTGTTTGGGGCATGGCTGACAAATAAATATGGGGTGTAGATTCTCTGATGACAGGAGCAAATGCTTGAATGAATTGGAATACCTCTGATGCCAGGGTGGCAATTTCATGGCCCTGGTAATATCATGGTCAATACCTGTTACTCTTCATCATGATTCATCTTACCTTGGTCCATTGTTTCAGAATAGTGCAGGTCTCCACAGCAGCAAGGATATATGACACAGGGGAGGACAGGGAGAGAAGGCTGATGGCTTCAAGCCAGAAGGGGAAGAAGTTCTTGAAAAATGAAGTCACCTCATCCAACAACTGTTATGGGTCCACATTTTTCCCCTTCATATTTCTCTTCTTATCTTATCTTATCATGTCACGTGATCCCTAAGGATCTAATCATCTATCTTATCGTGAACGCTCACTTACATTTCATGGACTTAGAATCTTTTCGTGCAACAACTGCTTAGTCAGTCTGGACACTCAAACCTTTCTCACAGATCTATGATCCACTTACACTGTCATGGTATTCACCCTTTCACTTCATTACCGTGCCAGCTATTATTACTACATGCTTCTCTTCCATTTGATCCAACATGCACATTACACATTGTATGCTTCTTAACTTCCATTCTGCCACACAGCGTGTTGGCCTCATGCTATGCTTCTATGCTTCCATTCCATTCCCATATATGCAGACAATGCATTGCATATCGTAGATACAGTGTCAATACTGGTAAACACTGTTGTAGTATATAAACCCCCAATAGAGCACCAAAGAACTCCAGTCTAGTTCTTCTGGTCTTTTCCTCTCAAAGGTCCCAGTAGTAGTACTCCTTCATCTTTTCTCTCGTCTTAGCCTTTCTAGTGCAACCCTTGAGCTTCAAGCTTTGAGAGTTGTTTCAACAACTTGGCAGTACACTCTGTATGTTGCATGTGTTCCATCCAATATTGGCATGAGTATGTAAGGTAGGGGGGAATGGCCTTGGTCACCTGACCCTCCAGGTCAGGCACTTTGGTGTTACAGAGTCGAGAGTCCATGAGGTCGCAGATGTTGAACCTGAGCATATTTTGCATGCATCCAAGCAATGCATGTCTGAGAAAGAGAGAATGTCGTGGTAGGATGCTGAGATGAAAGATTGAACTGCGATCCTTGTCCAATAAAAATTCATAGAATGAGGTATGGAGTGCGTGAATAGGCTTCTCTTCATCCATGACTTTATCTAGTAATTGTTACATGAAGCATACCAAAGGGGTCTCGTTCAACAAGGATACTCAACAGGCGATGCTCACGAAGAGACCGACATCTGAGGAGCTTTAGGGATAATGAGATGCAGGGACGGGGGAGTCTTCTAGAGAGACTAACAAGGATGCCCAGGGGCACTGGGGCTTGGAACAAGGATGCCTAGGGTTACTAGGTCTTGAATGAGGAGAGTGTTGACGAAAGGTCACACTTGAGGACGAGGGCAAAGACTTAGGAGAGGAAGCTAAACTTCCAGGGGATTCAAGAAGGTATGCTTGTATAGCGTAGATCAAGAATAGAGAACTACAAGCAGTACAGCATAGATTTTAAATGGTGAGGAAAGTGTGCATGGACCAGGCTGACTAAAGGAATGGAAATGGATGGAAGCTAGGAGAACTCGTCATTGTAAAAAAGGCAATTGTGGAGGGATATAAGTCCAAGCAGGGAAGTCAAGGCAACAAATATGTAATGACAATATCGGAGGGGTCGGTGAGGATTAATGAAGCTGAAGTAATAGAAGCTGACCTACCATGCCACATACGAGTGACAAGTCGAGAGACAACAAGATAAGTAGACCGATGAAGAGGAAAAACCGTAACACTCAACAAGTGGCACCTACCAAGCATTTGTGCAACATTCATCATATGAAAGACTGTAACACCAGATTGCAGTGTCACTCCCTCCAGGAATCTAGTTTTCAGCTCATGGAGCTTGTTCTCATAATCTGTGATCCTTCCATTGATATCACTGAGTGTATATTTTGCCATCTGAATCCCTAGGTATTGAAACGATAAAAGTGGCAAAATCGGCATTTTTCTCTTTTTGCTTGTATTCACAATTATGGACTTATCCCTTAACTTTTTCCAGTCATGTTACTCCTTTTACTCGCATACCCGTAAGCGTGCGCCTATCTTATCGCTTCATCATTCATCTTTGGCGCTTACGATCATACATCTTATCTCATCTTATTTATATTTCCCCACATAGGTGGCCGTATGTATCTTTACCCTTCACCCTATGTTCTTGGTCCTATGTCATTCCATTCTATATCACACATGTCTTACACATGTTGTACTTCTCCCCACCTTCTATCGCGTTCTAGCTCAGTCTAGCTTGCCTTGTTGTAGTTACGTCATAGCTACGTCATGCCTCACCTAGGCCTCATGTACTTGTAGTGTAGTACTATATAAGCTGGGGCCTTGGGACAGAATCGCCAGTTGATTCTTCTCTAGCCTTAGTATTGTCAACGGACATACTCTGTTAAGAGGCTCCTAAGCAAGAACAATACTATTGACAAGTGCCTACAAACCTCGTTAACAGTCTTTCTTGTTGAAGACTATTTCACATCCTTGCAAGTTCCCTCTCTCACCTCTTCAACTCATCCCTCTACCCTCTGCATCTTAGGGTTTAGGTCTTATTGTTTGGGTTTGCATTCCATGTTCAGATACAACTCATTCAGTTATCTACGACCGTTACAGGTATGGAGATCAGTGATGGGCGTTAAGAAGCCAATGATGACTGACAAAAGTTCTTTTGCTTGGCATATTTGGTAATAAAGTATGTGCACTCCGTCACCTGCTGGAGTAGAGGCATGATGGTCTTTTTATGCATCTCAACTGCCTTCAGGGCATTGGCATCCTGAATGAATGTGAAGAAATCACTCATTTTGCCAGCCAAGTGAATGATTTGATCATCACGATTTTGTTGGTTCACGAGCACCTGGGTGTAACAAGAGCAAAGATGAGTGCTAGTAAGAATATTGAGCAACAAACAGACCTGGTTCACAGCTGATATAACAGACCAAGCCAGTGATGCATACAGGTGAATCTATGTGAGTTCAGACTGAGAGCATGTGAAAACACTGACTGCTAGATACCTCTGCAATGCCAGCCATGATCCTGTTAAAATGCACCATCCTCTGCAATAGAACACCCCACGTATTCTTGAATGTCTGTACCTCATTCACGACATTTGTGCCAGTATTGATCAAATTCATGAGGCCAACAGTTTGTGGGGTAGGGTCAGGTGTGCTGGTCAATTCTGTCAGCCTGTTGACAGCATCGGCAGCTTGAAGTTCATTTGTGTCAGTGTCCCCATGCAGCACTGCAGCGAATGCGAACTTGTAGGTTCAGGCACATTGGAAGTCCTGCTATGCAGAGGCACTTTGAGCACTTTGATCACAGGGCTTGCATCAGTAGAACATGGCATAGTCATACCGAATATACTCATACCACCATTCTGCAACTTTTCCAATATCCCACTGATGGTATCCTTAAGATGTCCAATAACTTGATCCTGTTTGAAGTGATTCTTCTCATAAACCATTGCAAGAAAGTTGGTATGATCATCTCCATCACTAACAAGATTCAGTCTGCTAGCATAGAGCAATTGCATATGTACTTACAAATAGAAAATCTCCCTCCAAGAAGTGTGATTGTTTTTCTCCTTTGCTGTCTCTGTCAACTGCAAAGTATCACCTACAGAAAATTGGATGTGGTATCTCTTTGCAACCTGGAATTTATGCCTCACTTGAGTGCGAAGTTTGATGTCTGAAAACAAGTGAATTTGCAGAAAACAGGAGGGCAAGTGTTGCAACCCCACCTCTAATGGTGACACCTTTCTCCCTAGATCCACTTTCAGCACATTCCCACACAAATCATGAAGGAACCCAATACACATACACATTTGCATGGGCTGTACTCTGTGCTGGATTAGTGATATTCATAATGCTATAGGTAAAGCTGGTGAATATACAATCACTGAGAGCAGGTGGTTTGGAGTTTGGAGATGTGGGATGTGGGATGTGGGCCCTGGGAGCTGAACCAGCCAAGATCCAACTGCAACTGGTGCCAAATGCCACATGATTATCCACACTCAGGCCTGGGCTGGACTCTTGACTCTTGATTGAAGGGGGACTGTTGAGTCTCTTTTCAGTGGTTACCTTCCACCATGTGTTAGGGTATAAAGATGAATGACAAGTAACGAACATACAACATCCACTGAGTCACTGAATAATTAGGATTGCTCAAAGTTGCAAAAGTTAACAAATATAATTTAAGCAAAATTCAAGTTTCAAATGAAATGATGCTGGATGAGTCATATATTCAAGTTCCAACTCAGTTGCCACTTCAAGCTCTGATTAGACACTGGCAGCACGTGCACTGTGATGTGGCCAGTCACACATGTCACACCACCACACAATGCTACCACATGATGTGGCCGGTCAAACCATAGCATGAGCGCAGCACAGCAGCATGTTATG
This sequence comes from Baorangia bicolor, assembly GCA_038093395.1. Taxonomy (NCBI): domain Eukaryota; kingdom Fungi; phylum Basidiomycota; class Agaricomycetes; order Boletales; family Boletaceae; genus Baorangia; species Baorangia bicolor. The sequence continues at coordinate 5,208 of JBBPSC010001287.1, read as the reverse complement.
TTGCTAGGCCACTGTAAATAGTACAACTACTAGGCAATTAAATAAAGCAGTTCTAAATGCAAATTGTACAGCCTGGCAATTAAATATGGGCCATTCTAAACATAACCTGGCCTGATATAAAGGCCAGCTGGACAGCCTAACAAGCTGATCAAAATGCCCCCCCTCTCTAAACACCAAAAACTCCTCAATGCCCTCTCCTGAGCCTGGGAAGAGCTAGGGATTCAAATTTATGTGCAAATGCTGCTTGATGCAGTAAATGCTGAATCACCACCTGCTTCTCCTGCCTCTTCTACTGGCAGCTCCCACTCATCCCATACCTCTGACTCCTACTCTGAGACAACACAATCTTACTCTAATAGTGGTTCTACCACTGAACACAACTCATCCTCAAGTGACAACATTCTGGTGCAAGCTCTTCTTATAAACTATCATGACTTTATTGCAGCAAAGGAAGATGAAGTTAAATTGGCACAAGTTCTCCAGGCTCGCCCCCATTCTATCCAAATTCCACAGCTCCAACTCCTTAATGAGTGGAAATTGAATAATCCAAGGCTTTTTCAATGTAAACTCAGAGTCTTATACAAGGTCTTTGTCAAGATTGTTGGGCTTATTCAGAATCACCCTATCTTTCACAACAATTCCAACAATCCACAGCTTCCAGTTCAAATCCAGCTAGCAATCTTTCTTAATGCTGCTAGGCACTATGGTAATGCAGCTACCTCACAAGACATAGCAGAGTGGGCAGGTGTCTCTGTAGGCACTGCTCATAATTGCTACAAGCGAGTGATGCTTGCTATCCAAAGCCATCATCATCACTTTATTCATTTTGACTTGACCCAGCAAAAAGATTGTGAAGACAAACAAAAAGCTCAAAGCTATGTGGCACAAAAGACATGCTCTCAGTGGAAGGGGGAATTCTTATCTGTTGATGGGACACCATTTAAGCTCTTTTAGAAGCCAGGCTGGCATGGTGAAGGCTTTTTTGATAGGAAATCAAACTATTCACTTTCCAATCAGGTAAGTAGTTTATTATATTTTATTATAACTCTATTGTTTATATGTGGTTTAAAGGTTGTGATGTTTCCACACAATCTGAGAATTGTTGACTATGTTATTGGAGTTCCTGGAAGCCTCCATGATTCTGTAGCCTTTCAAAATACTTGGGTTGCACACTTTCCTCATCAATTTTTTGAGCAAGATGAGTGGCTTTGGGCTGATAGTGCATATGGCTGTCAGCCATGGTGTGTGGTACCATTCAAGAGGCCAACTGAGGGAAGTTTGACAAGACCTCAAAAGACTTTCAACTATCATTTATCCAAAGTATGTATATTCATATATAATTTCACAACTAATTTTGTTTTCTAGGTGTGAGTTTGTTTGGAACACTTTTTTGCATCTCTCAAGGGTTGATTTCAATCACTTCATGAAATGCATATTCAAATTCAGAAAGAGGATGATCTTGACTATGCAAAATGTTGGATACAAAGCTACCTTATCCTTCACAACATGATTATTGACATTGAAGAGGAGCTTGGAGTAACAGTATCAGCAAAAGAATTTGCTACTGAGTATGTTAAGGAGGGGAATGATGAAGAGGGTGAAGAAGAAGGGGAGGGGGAGGAGGAGGAGGAGGAGGGAGCACGGCAAAGAACACTGGGGCAGCAACACTGTCACTCACTTATGTAGCACTTACTCAAACAATTGTAGGTTTGTAACACCATTGAACTTGTGATGGCAGAATACAAAGAGTACAACAAATCATAGTACTGGTATGAAGACTATGAGCAGGTTACCTAGTTTGACTGGTGATAGAGTTATGAGTACCAAGTTCAATTCATTATAAGTTTGTCACCCTCACCACACTTAGGCTCCACCTCATTCCAACCTTTCAACTTGATTCACTCCTGATATTTCAAAATCTCAAGCTGAAGTTCCATCTTTTGAATGTCAGACTTGACCAGAGTTTTCTTGTGTGCCACCATGAGCGACTTGTGCTCATTACACTCCTGCAGCATAGCCCACTCATGCTTGCATTGTTTCTTTTTCTCAGTGAGCTGCTCTTCTCATGCCACATTCTTGTGGTGGCAATCAGCATGATGCTCAAGGGACTTTTGTTCTTGAAGGGCATGCATGGTCAAAATAATTGAGGTGGACATGTTGTAAATATCAGAATGGTTGGAACTGTTGGGTGCCGAGACCTGCACGCGTTTAGATGACTTGTTGGTGGATGTGGTCAAGGAGGGGGTGGGGTCTGAGGAGAACTAACTTTTTAGGTTGGTTTCTTCAGAACTGACATCTGGTGTGGGGGTCTTACACTTCATCAGGTTCAAATTCACAAAGAGGGAAGCAGCAGTGGCATCAGAGTTAGAGTTGTCAGTAGTTGGAGCAGACACATTGCTGGATTTGAGGAAGCCACCAGTGGTACCACTGATATGCTTGGCTTCTGCATGACTGGGGATGAGGGGCAGACAACAGGATGGATAGTAACCCTCTTTGTTATTCAGAGAAGTGGTGGCATGTGTGGTGGGGGCATTGGGGGCAGCAAATGGCATGGCAGGTAGGGAGATGGCAAAGGATGTGGTGGGTTGGGGGGTGGTGGGGAACATGGTAGGTTGGGGGGCAGCAGAGGACATGGCAGGTTGGGGGGCAGTGAATGACATGGCAGGTTGGAAGGCAGCAGAGGACATAGCAGGTAGGGGGGTAGTGGAGGATGTGGCAGGTGGGGACTCAGAGGCAGCAAAGGACATGGCAGGTAGCAGATCAGCAGAAAACATAGAGGGCTCAGCAAAGCCAAAATCCATGTCAAGGTTGAGGTTGTCAAATAAGACCATATCGTCAAAGGACCACATTCCACCATTAACATCATTCCCCCTAATCACATCCTCATGACTGGAAAGATTGGAGGTGGAGGCAGTGGGAAGTGAATCAGTTGATGGAAGTAGGGATGGTAAATCAGCAGCCATCAGGAAGTTAGGTTGCATTTTGAATAACACGGCCACCTGAAACAACTCTCAAAGCTTGAAGCTCAAGGGTTGCACGAAGAAAGGCTAAAACGAAGAGAAGAGAGGAAGAGTACTACAACTGGGACCTTTGAGAGGAAAAGACCAGAAGAACTAGACTGGAGTTCTTCAGTGCTCTATTGGGGGTTTATATACTACAATAGTGTTTACCAGTATTGACACTGTATCTATGATGTGCAATGCTTTGTCTGCATGTATGGGAATGGAATAGAAGCATAGAAGCATGACATGAGGCCAACACGCTGTGTGGCAGAATGGAAGTTGAGAAGCATACTGTTACGCAAAGTGTACCAAAGAAGTCTCGTTCAACAGGGATACTCCACAGGCGATGCTCACGAAGAGACCGACGTCTGGAGAGCTGCAAGGATAACAAGATACTAAGACAAGGGAGTCTCAAGGAGACTAACAGGGGAGCCCAGGGGCGCTGGGTCTTTATACAAGGATGCCTAGGGTTGCTAGGTCTTGGACGAGGAGAGAAGCGTCGACAAAGAGTCACGCTTAGAGACGAGGACAAGGACTTAGGAGTGGAAGCTGAACTTCCCGGGGACTCAAGAAGGTATGCTTGTTAAGCGTAGATCAAGAATGGGGAATACAAGTGATGTGGTATAGGTTTAAATAAAAGGAAACATGTGCACGGACCAGGCTGACTAAAGTAATGGAAGCAGATGGAATACTCGTCGTCATGAGAGAGGCGACTGCAGAGGAAGATAAGTCCATGTAAGGGAACTAAGGGAACAAGTAGGTGATGATAACATTGGAGGGGTTGGCAAGGATTAGTGAAGCAGAAGTGATGGAAGCCGACCTACCGCGCCACGTACGAGTGACGAGTCGAGACGTAACAAGGTAAATAGATCGATAAAGAGGGAAAAACGTAACACATACAACGTGTAATGTGCATGTTAGATCAAATGGAAGAGAAGCATGTATGTAATAATAGCCGGCACGGTAATGAAGTGAAAAGTGTGAATACCGTGACAAGATAAGTGGATCATAGATCTGTGAGAAAGGTTTGAGTATCCAGACTGCGTGGCAGTCGTTGCACAAAAAAGTATCTAAGTCCATGAATCGTAAGTGAGCGTTCATGATAAGATAGATGATTAGATCCTTAGGGATCACATGACGCGATAAGATAAGATAAGAAGCAAAATGTGAAGGGGAAAAATGTAGACCCATAACACCACCTATGCTGCAAAGTCCTGGCCAGGGTCCACAGTGCTGTATGCAACATTGTATATTGGATTGGACCTCCACCAGCCATGGAGGGCAGGAAACCATGGAAAGTCTTGAGTGATTGCACCTACTAACTGTGAGCCTGGGCCTAAAATACATGGAAAAAAATACCAAAAAGTCCTTTGGTCTTATCTGCTCTCTCAAGATCATCAATTGTCAACCCTGCACCTGTCTGACCCAAGCGCTTGACTTGCTCATGGTATCGAGTTCTCAGGCTGCACAAACATATCTCTTTAAAAAAGTTCAGTTATAAAGGAGGAAACACACACAGTATGGCAGTGCTGAGTTGCAGCTATGAAAGTGTGTTGCTTTACAAGCCACTCCACATAAAGTTCAGAATCATTTTTGAATATGTACTGGGCCAGCTCCATATATGTGTTCTTCTTGGTGGCATTAAGTTGCACTCTCGTGCAGCCCTCTTCTTGTGCATCCTGAGTAGAGTTGGAAAATAATTTGAGGTACTTTGTTGGGTTGTCCTTGCACCACTTGATGAATTAGTCAGTGCAATAAGTGTACATTTTCTCCCAGAAGATCTTGGGACCCTTTCCCCCAGTAGACTGGAGGGCCATAGAGGTGGACTTGGACTTCATGGACAGGGGGCTTGGAGGTCAGTGCAACAACAAGTATTTGTGATCCTTGGTTCTGGCAAAATTTGGTTGGAGATTTAGGGCCTGAGTAGCTGGCATTCTGGCAGAGCTTATCTGAGCCTTTGGGACCTGAATCTAGCTGAGGGGCTGTTCAAGTTATGCCCATCACTTCAGACTCAGTTGCAAACTAAGATTCAATCTTGAGCTCCACTATTGAGTCATTTGAATTTTCAACCACACAGGGTGAAACAACTCTCAAAGCGTGAAGCTCAAAGGTTGCACAGAAAGAAAGGCTAAGACTTTAAGAGAAAAGATGGAGGAGTGGGAGTACTACAACTGGGACCTTTGAGAGGAAAAGACCAGAAGAACTA
>JBBPSC010001286.1:0-10700 GCA_038093395.1 Baorangia bicolor | reverse complement strand
CAGAAGCGTGGGAATTTTCGGAAGTACCTTCGGAACTGCAGTTCCAAGTTCGGAACTCGGAGCTCCGAACTTCGGAACTTCGGAAGCGATCACTATCGTTGAATACTGTCATCCTGCTGGTTGCCCAGCTGCATGTGGGACCATTGAGCGATGCCTTCTAATCCTCAAAAACCCGGTATGAATCCCAACAACCCTTGTCATAATAATGCCGACAAGTTCATTGCTGATGTCCGTCAGGTGTTCACCAACTGCCTTATGTTCAATGGGCCAGACCACGCCATACCCACTGGCAAAGTGGGCAAGCACGTTGAACCTGTTTTCGACAAGCAAATCAAGAATTTACCACCGCCACAAGTGGTATGTGGGTGTTGATGGTTCTCGTGGAACGGATGCTAACGCCATGGTAGGTTAAACCTTCTGTAAAAATCGCCACTCCTCCCCCACCTCCAGCACCCACCAAGAAAATCAACCCCGCGCCACCTGCCTGCTCAACGCACCTCTACCTCTGTTCCTGTGATTCATCACAGCAAGAGTGAGCAAGCATCCACACGTCCAAAGAGAGAGATTCACCCACCTCCTCCGAAGGACCTACCATATGCTGATGCACCAAAGAAGCTACGGAAAGTGAAGGTGGTCAAGGACAACATTTCAGTAGAGCAGCTCAAGTTTTGCGCCAAGCTCTTCAAGTTGGTAGAGTTGCATCGGAAGCAACACTCGACTATTGCACATCCGTTTTACGAGCCATGCTGTTGTTTCGGGATTGATGGTGATGACAAATCTATCCTTGCGTCCATGCCATGACTCAGGGGCCCCCTATTGTTTGACGACTTTGAGCACCAGCATGGGCGTCAAGGGACTGTGGCCGGTAAGCACCGTATATCCTCATCTATCGTGGCAGCTGACCAGTATTTATCTGCCCCAGCTCTTGTCTTCCGCTTCAGATGAGCGTTCGCTTGTCGAGTTCGCAGCCAATGAAGGTTTTTCGCCTTCCACTGCACATGCAGGCGGTATGAAGCTCCTGACCCTCGGGGTTGATGCGAGGTATGAATAAACGACACCAATGTGAGCCCACAACTGACATGACTGTGGTGGCAGCACGTGGATGCATGCAGTCTGTCATACATTTCAATACAACCATCCTGGTGCGGGAAGGAACCCAGAGCTTCGAACTCTGTTTTACCGTCTTGCGTCCTTCCTTGACATCCCCGCCCATGCAATATTTATTTTTGATGGCCCATCACGACCGCATGTGAAGCGGGGAAAGCAAGTCCGTGCGATCCCGCATTGGCTCACTGCAATTTTCAAGGAGATGCTGACTGTGTTTGGATTTGCATGGTACGAGGTAAGTGATTCATGAACTGATGCGAGGCGGCAATATCAGACTGCTTCACTCAGGCTCCTGGTGAAGCCGAGGCCGAGCTGGCTGCTCTTACTCAACACGGCATCATTGATGCTGCCCTGACAACGGACATTGACGCCCTTGTCTTCGGTGCGACCTGTGTCATCCGTTGGTAAGTCTTCTTTCAAGTTCAACCTATGCTGTTTGGCTAATTGGCTTTGTCTCCTGGAAGCCTGGAGCCACCCGGTCATTTTGACCATGTTGAGGTCTACACAGACCATGCGATTGCAAGTGCCACGGGCATGAGCCGTGAAGATCTCATCTTGATCGCAGTTCTCAGCGGTGGTGACTACAATGTAAGTTGCTAATCTTTCCCCAAACGTTCACACCATGCTGACATTGCTGTGCAGGAAGGAGTTCCACATTGTGGCATCAAGATCGCTCACGGAGTCTCCCAGTACAAGCTCGGCCAGGTCTTGAGCCGTGCATTCTCAACCAAGTCCGAAAGAGACTTTGTAGAATTCTGTCACAGCTGGCGAAAAGACGTTCAGCAGGTGTTGGTGACAGACCCCAAAGGATACCTCGGGCGGGTGTATCCTGCAGTCGCAAACTCGATTACGGACTCCTTCCCAGACCGTGACATCTTGCAAAAGTATGTCCATCCGATCACCACATTTTCATCCCGCTTGGGCGCTCGGAATGTCGCATCCACCAGCCCAGCCTGGGGAGATCTGGGATACCACACTCACTCTCTTCAGCCGTGTCTCAAGATGCTCGCATCCTTCTGCAAGAACCACTTTGGGTGGGATGGTGATGCTGCTGTGGCGAAGATGCGTGCTACTGTATGCGCAGGTGCTGAGTTGCGTCTGCTGTGTGGAGTAAGCATGTCTTGCTGGCTCAAATAGGGTGACGAGTAAACTGATCGGTTGTTAGCTGGAAAAGCAGCCTCACGACATGACAGTTCCCGACCCTCAACTCAAGTTCATTGACCGTAGAGTCGTGGACACTGTTGGCTCACAACTTATTGTCTTCAAGGTACGACTCGACACTAGGCAGTTCACCAACACAGTGTGCACAGTACTGTCGCTCCCACTCGAGAAAAACAAGCGAGAGCACATGTTCATCACTCTTCCCGCATGTATCATGGAGCATGTATTTCCGAAAGAGACATGGTGCAGTGTTGACCGTGCTAGGGTATCGTATCTTCACCTTTGCCCGACCAACTGGCATCACTAACGAGGCACCTCCATTTTTGATGTAGCACATGTTGACTGCTGATGCAAACGTAAAGGCACGACGACGGGCAGATGACCGTGCCTTCCTACATGGTGACACCAACACTGGCCAAAGTGTACCAGCAGGAGGCACCTTGATTGATCTCACTGAAGACTCTGGAACTGAACGCCCCGAGGGGAATTCAGACAGCACCTCAGAGGTTGAGATTGTCGATTGAGAGCAGTACCATGTCTGTAATACTGTATTCGTGTATGTACTAGTACGATGCGACTGAAGTGACAATGACAAACGGCGAAACCTTGGCATCTCGGTGAAGTCAGTCATGAAATTGACCCTGTCCCGATCTGCGAACCTTCAGAGCCACAGGCAACTTTTCTTCTGTGTACACCATCAACTTCACACATGGTACGTGCCCGAAGCATAGAAAAGAAGTCACCTCGACCACCCGAGTCACCGAAACGGCATCGCAAGCGGCCGTCGTCACCCAACACAACATCTCTGAAAGTCATTGAGCAGCTGAAAGAGGCAGGGAAGGAGACTCACCTCAAGGCAATCAACACAAAGAAGTGTTATGCAGGCCATCTGAAGCGTGGCCGTGAATGGCTCGCCGAGTTCTTCAATGGTACAACTCCACCCACAGACCTATCCTGGTTGTCCCCTGAGCACACTCTGGACAGCCAAGATGATCCAGACCCATACACGAACCCTGCCTTTGCTCGTGCTTTCGACCATGCACCGACCAAGTATTCCGACAAGGCGCTCTCCCTGTTTTTGACCTACAAGGGGTTCCATCAGGGCCTTGGAAGAAACATGGTCAAGGGCATACGAGCCGCATTCAAGGACATGTGGGAACAAGCGTGAGCTGCAAGACATGCTTGATCCCAACGAGTACTCACCCTTTGACAGTGATAGCGGTGGTCACTACCGCGGGAAGTGGCACCGCAACCAGCTAAGTCAGCGCTGGGAAGGTAATCCCGCAGAATCGCCCGAGGTCGAAGATGTCATGAGATCAATCAAGCACAAGGCGAACTCAGAGGACGGCGACAGGGCTCACTCACTTCCGATGACAACAGCATTAATGGAAAAAATGCTCGCATGGTCTTTCGAGACTTGTCCGTTGCTCGAAAAGGTGACCAAGGCACTGGAACGTGCATTCGACGACATGTCGAGTGATCGCGCAGTTCCTGCACTGAAGATTGACCTTCAGGAACGTGCGCTGCTCACCCGTCACTTGGAACAGCGTGCCTTCGACTCAACAGCATGGACTCTGTGGACCAGGCAAGCCTACTATTAGATAGTCATTCGAGGAGGAGAGCTGAAATGTTTGAGCTCACCTCAGATGCTTCGAGCTTACAAAACTGCGGCGAAAGCATGTCATGATCAGTGATCCAGTAGCAGTCAACCGGATTGTGAGGAAATACCTGCTCAACGAGAAGCTGATTGGAAGCGATCTGGCGGTATACTTCGACATCCATCTGACTAACCAGAAGGGATGGCAACGGAAGGTTGACAAGGGCGGAGACAATATCAGCGGTGCGTACCAATCGCCGTACCATCGTCATGCTGCGCCATGAGATAGAACTGATAATGCTTGATGGTGGTAGGCAACCATTATCAGCTGTATCCGCAGCCCCATTTACCTGGCTCGGACAGCTTTGTTTGGCTCTCCATCTGGATGAGGTGGCTGGAGGTCTACCACTATGAGCGTGAGCTGGATCAGGATGACTGCATATTCCCGTCCATGGGAGCGAACGGCGTCGTGCAGCCTTGCGAGCAACTCTCCCACGACACTGTCCAAAAGTGGATCAGTGAGGCGACAGTGGGAGCTGGGATTCGTGGCTCTTTCTCCACACACTGCTTTCGACGCGGGGGGGCCCAATACCGTTTTATGTTTGCACCGGTTGGCGAGCGCTGGACATTGGCGATGGTCCGTTGGTGGGGTGGCTGGGCTGAGAACGAGCAGGTTCGTGCATTTCCTCGCCACTCACACCTCCAAGACTGAAATTCTCCCTATCCAGCGTGACACCCTCATCCGGTACCTCCTCAACGAGTTGCATACATATGAGACTGACCACAGCGATGCTCTCGCGCCAAAGTCCCGAAACGCCAACGGGTTGCTCATGGGAGAGCATTCTCTCGTTGAGCCTGTCACCGCCGAGGAAGTGCGCACGATGATGGCATCGTTCAACGACAACATCTCCGACCTGAGGAACTGGATGGTACATGTCAATGGGACAGTGCAGGATCTCAGCGACAACATCTCTGACCTGAGGAATGGAATGGTGCACGTCAATGGGACGGTGCAGGACCTCGTCAGTATCATCTCCACCAAGGGGCCGCTTTCTGGGACCACAAACGTGCATCACGCCAACTCTGCCAACCTGCCCAAGGAGACTGGGACCACAGGGCTCACCATCAAAATCCCACCTCTTGCGGTCCTCGGTACCTACAGCAAGCGCAACACGGCCACCACCGCCATTGTACATCCATCTATTGGGCGGGCTCAGGCTCACGACTCGCCCTCTATTTCCATCTCTAACGACGGTGAAACGATGCCTTCGACTTCGGTTGCTCACTCTGGTCACACAAGTCAGGGCCATGCTGGACCCGAAAACTCAAACACCTCCACGCCCATGGCTGGCACAAGCAGCAGCAGCCGTACTGCCAGCGGTCGCTGATGAACCTCATCATCACACTCCCTTCCGACGGCAGGACTCGTCATACCTGATGTCCCCGTGCGCAATCCCAATGGGAGCCGTCGTCCGAAGAGTGAGTCGTGGCGGGACATCGTCAAGCACTGGACGGAGGGTGACCCGGCGCTCGGTCTCCATACCCCACTCAGAGATTGGCCACCCGATTGGACTCGGGGCAGCAACTGGCTGTTCGCTGCCAAATACCACCAACGCTCCCTCGTCGCCCTCGAGTTCCTCAACATGTGAGTGCCCCCTTCTCAATTCCGTGCCGTGTCACAGCGTCCGTTCACTCCGAAAGCGTTGGACTCACCCTTACCGCACAGATATCACTCAGACGAGGCTCGTTTCCTCGCTGCATATCCCGAGGCTGCCAAGGGTCACACCGCTCTCTTCAATGCGATCAACGCCGCGCGCCAAGCTCGGGGAGAGCGCGAGGTGCGGGCATGGAGGGGTTGCGTCGGGAGTCCTTAGGCTCAGGCTGTCGAGTCGACTCAGTCGAGTTGGAGGTCCAGGTCGTGCTCGTCTCACCTCATGATACATACGTACTTTACCTGTTCGATGTTCCGTGCTAACGTCGTCCTTGTTCGTCGCGTCGTCGTGCCGGGTTCGAATCTGCATTCGCCCTGTTCGTTCTCTCCTTCTCTGCTGCCCGAGCAACGAGCGCGCGTGCGCGCGGCACAGCCCTCTCGGTGGCGGTGACTGACCTTGCCCGAAAGGGATGGAACCCCGAGTCACGTGCGTGTGGTGGCTCTGCTGCTGCGCCTGGAGGGCGGCACAGCATGTGAATTTTCCAACATAAGTATCTATAACGCGAGAAATTTACGTGGCTGTGCCCATAAACTCGTATATGGGTCTCACCTCGGAGAATCCCGGGGTTACCGCGTCGGACGGCGGAAGTGAGGGACACACGGGGAGTCCGAGTCTGAGCGCAAGAGCGCGAGGATCGAGGATGGATGGGAATGGAACACGACGCGTCGAGCGTGTCGAGCGGACAGCGGAAGGGGGACATGCGGGGAGTCGAGGTGAGGGAGCGCGAGGGTGACTGAGTCGGGTGAATCGCCGCGAATGACGGACAGGAAATATAATAAGTGCTGTACGACGCGTTGGACGCGTTGATCGAACACGCTGAGCGCGATCTCACCTGTGGGCCCTGGCAGCGAGTGGAAGGTGCGTCTGAGTCAAGGTGCTCAGCCTGAGGGTGAACCGCTGACGACTCAGCGAGTCGGCAAGTCGGCGACTGAGGAATGGTCGGGAACTCGCACACGGCGCTTGAGCGCTTGAGTGATCCCAGTGTGCGTTCCCCATGCGTTCCCCCTGGAAGCGACTGGAAACCACATCGAGGTTCTCAGCGTGAACTGCTTCAAGTTCCCGGGCCGCAGACGGACTGCACGGTGGGTCCAGGACCCCAGGAGGGAATGGACGGTCGAGACGGTCGGCTCTAGCCTCGGGGTGAGTGTCTAAAAAGACATTGGTGTCGAACGGAGAACAGGCGAGGTCTCCTTGGGAGATAGGACCTGCAGTTTGTGGCAGTTCGAGTGCTGTGGGCACCAAGTTGTCCCAGGGGTGAAAAAATGCGATGGATCGCATCGATCACGGTTCTTCCAGGCAAGAAGCTGGCACATGAGGTTTCTAGAATGTGTAAAGTGAGGAAATAGAGGCATCAATGGTGTGGGGTGGCCGATGAGGAACGAATGAGCTCCAGATTTACAAGAGATTTACAAGATTTATGGTAAATTTTCGGCCGTCTCCCACTTAGCTCACTTTACACTGCCATTTTTCCACTTTACATCACTTTACAACTTTTCCGACGTCTTCCGCACGGGTATGCTCAAGTTTCTGCCTCAGATTTTTTTCCCTGGCTCGTATGTGCAGTTCGAACTCGTTCGAGCATCCTTATTTTTTTCACCCACCCCAAGCCCGCATTCTCAGTGCCCGCCTAGCAACGTCCGAGTCCCCCAGCTCAATTATGGTGCTGAATTCAACAACTTCCTTATTTGGGTATGTTATGTAAGCTTGTGCTGCTGGGGAGTCATGCCAGTCCAGCGTTCCACCTTATATCTAACGCTATCTGATGGGCTGTTGCCATTCGTTTGACAGGGCTCATGCTCAAGATCAAGTCTCTTTGGGACAGAGGCCATCAGCAACAGATTGGAGGCCATGCACACGTAGGTTTTTTCTCTCTTTTCTTTTTCATTTTTTCATTTTTCTGAGTCATTCACCCAGCAGTCATCTACTAACACAGTGCACCCTCCTGGCGACTAACAGCCCTCAATCTCTGCTGGAGAGCAACTCAAGGATGGTCACACCCCCTCCCAGATCATCCAGAGGGTGTCAAGGAGGTCACCCTCTGATGGAGTCTGACCTGTGTGTCCCCATGGAGGCATGCAAATCTTCGTCGAGCGATTGACAGGTAGGACTCAGAGTCTTGGACAATCATGTGGGAGGTTGAATCCCCACCAGTGGTATGCAGATTTTCGTCAAAGGCCCTCACTGGTAGGACCATCATGTTGGAGGACTCAACCTCCGACATGAATTGATGATGCTGCAGTGAAGGTGAAGATCCGGGACAAGGAAAACACCCGTATTTCCTGCCTCGCACGCTTCTTCACACTGATTCTCCGCTCAGCTCATGGTTTGCTGACCCACTACCCATTTGCTCTCCCATCTGGACTCTCCTTCAATCTCACCTCCTTCGGTCCGATCTATCCCCCCTCGCTCATTGCCACTTGCCTATCTCGTCACTCTTGTCTCATCCATTTCCCCCATCTCTCTCTCTGTCTCCCCATCCCCCCCATTCTGCAATCCAGAATCTCTCCCTGAGCCTTAAAAGTTGTCGTTCGTCCTTGACCCAGCCCACTCCCATTATCTCGCCCATTGCGTCATATTCAGCCCAGCCTGGTGCCTTTCCATGACATCAGCAGTGTGATGTTGCACCAATAAAAGCTTTCATCTGTGATGTTTTGACAGCATGAAGGCGAAGATCTGAGACAAGGAAAATTGCTCGTGTTTCTCACCTCGCACACTTCTTCACACTTCTTCACCACTCAGTTCGTTGTTCACCGTGACTGATCCACTGCCTGTTCACTCTCCCACCCAGGCTCTCCTTCAACCTTGTCCTGCCCTACCCTGCTTCAATCCAATCTAGTATCCCCCCTCACTCATCGCCACTTGCCTATCTTGTGACTCCCACCTCATCTACTTCGTCTGTCTTCCCATCTCCCTGTCTCCCCATCCTGAATCTTTCCCCGAGCCTGACTGTCCCTGGCATGCCCATCATCCATCCTATGAGTCTGAACACTGTGGTATTTAAAATTCAATGTTTGCCCGTGATCCAACCCACTCTTGTTGCCTTGTCCATCATGTCATATTCACCCCAGCTGCCTGGGGGCAATCCCTCCTCAGCCCCTACACCCATCTGTCGACGTCCCGATTGACTCTGATCGCCCAGCACCAACATCGCCAGCCCTTTCAGAGCACACCACTTTCCCTGAATTGCATGGCGAGCCGGAGTCAGAGGTGCATCCCACACCCCTTGACCACCCTGTGGCTGATGCTCCTCACATGGAGTCCTCGGCTTCAGGGGAGGGTGTTTCTTTGGAAGCAGTAGCTTCGGAGTTGGCACATCCAACTGACACTCCCGATGAAATTATACCTCCTACCAGTGAATCCCATGGCAACTAGGTGATGCTGCCCATACCAACGGGTGGCTGTTTGAAATGCCGGCTACTGCGGACACAGATGACACAGGACCCCAGCACCCTGCTAACTCAGAGGTGGCTCAGCATGAAAACTCAGAGCCACCAACTCCTGAGTCAGCTCCGCTTGCAAGCACTGAGGATGCATATGATAATGGTCCTCCAGTCCAGGATAAAAAAGCTGCAGACCAGGCACCAATGATGGAAGGGGAGACCATTGATCCCCTCCATATTCCAGATGGTGTTTATATTGATCCTCCACAGAGAAATCCCACAACGATCAGAAAGTTTACTCGCTACTTCTTGAGAGTTGGCCTGCGCTATACTATGAACCCCTGAGTAGTGTCTTTGAGGCACTATGTTGGGACGACGGTTTACTTTCTCGCATTCCCCATAGCTGTTACAGATCTAACATTTTTCTCCCTTATCTTATCTTTTTGATCTTATCTTATTGTGTCATGTGATCTAATCAGATCTAATCATCTAACTATCGTGAACACTTTATCTAATCTTTTGAACTTAGAACTTTTCACACAACGGACGCTTACTTCTACCGGATCTAAGATCCCCTTTCACCTAGCATGGTTTCACCTTTTCACTCATCACCATGCAGGTTAGTATTCTCTTCCATTCCACATGCATTGTATGCATGCCATGCTTCTTATGTTCCATTCTGCCACATCTCATGTGATCCTCATGTTACGCTTCCCTTCCATTTCATGGCTATGTTTCCACACCATGCCTTATGCACATGTTACTCCTATATCGTAGATTAGACATACACAGGTGTACACAACCATGTAGTATATAAACTCGAATGCAACAGCCAGAGAACTCCAGTCTAGTTCTCTTGGTCTTTTCCCCACAAAGATCAGAGTAGTCTCCTCTTTCTTCACTTCTCCAAGTCTATGTGTTTTAGTGCAACCTTTGAGCTTCACGCTTTTTGGGTTGTTTCATTAGAACTAGACTCTTACTCTCTCATCCTTGCACTACACCACTCCTCATGGTGTATCTCTCACAAGTGTGTCGTTCCACAAAGAATCGCAACACTAGCTCACAAGTAGAGCAGTGCCGATCGACTTTCACCGAACTCTCTCTAACTGGCCCAGCATTACCGTAGAACGCTACATTGCTGACATAAGACGTCTCAGCGCTGAGGGCAGAGCAACCCGTATCCTGCATCCGTCAGAAGTAATCGACGTCAACGCGTGGGCAGCAGAGCAAGAAGAACAGCAGGTAGTTAGACTTCCTTCGCCAGCAGCATCGGCAAGGTCACAGGGTGTGAACAGTCCACCACATTACGCAACCCCCTCAAGCGTTGGCTCAGCTATCTTAGCAGCCAACTTAAGACTTTCAGATTTTTGCTTCGCCTCAGACGAGGACATCAACGAAGCAATCCACATCGCCACCACATCGGGCGTCCTAGACCCCTTCGGATGAAAGAGGAGCGAATCAGAGCTTCCATCGTACCAATCCTCAGAGGCAGAGCCTTACAAAGAGAGGTCAACAGACCCAAATGACGATACACCGTGAAACAACTCTCAAAGTGTGAAGCTCAAAGGTTGCACAGTGAGAAAGGCTAAGACTTTTATGAGAAGAGATGGAGGAAAGGAGTACTACGACTGGGACCTCTTTGAGAGGAAAAGACCAGAAGAACTAGACTGGAGTTCTCTGGCGTTGCATTGGGACTTTATATACTACATGGAGTGTGTACACCTGTGTACGTCTAATCTACGA
>JBBPSC010001285.1:0-10702 GCA_038093395.1 Baorangia bicolor | reverse complement strand
TACCCGAATAAACGCCCAAATGACCATGGCTAGCCATGTTATCGGAACTACCAAGCTCTTGAAAAAGAACAGCCATCTCACTTTCTGTGGTGAGAGCAACATGAAAGGGAACTGGATGATCCAATAGATGAAGTAGCATAAAAGACCTGAACTCGTGATGCTCGCACGGGGAGGGAGATGGTTCGGCATCCTCGCAATCGAGGGCCATATGGCCTTGATCATCTTGGTTCAAGTTCAGAACAATGACGGGGGACAAGGACAATTCAAGGTCTTGCCTGATATACGCATTGTGACCCATTATACGTCTGACGATGTGACGGTTGACCAGCTGGGCAATGTGATGATGCAACGGATGGCTTACCTGAATACCAAACCAAAACATGGCCAGGATGATACGGCTGAAAACAGTGAAGTAGCTGAACCAGAAGCCGAATGAAGATCTGTTCAAGACAGGAAACGCGACATGGAGACGAGCACCGATGGTTCCGTTGAGTACCATGACCATGGAAATGATACAATAGCCAGCGGCAATGCACGGGAGGGCTTGGCGCCTTTGATGACTTCAACACTTGCACAGTGGGCGATTGCAATGACGCGTACCAAGACAGACCGACTGCAAGCATGGAGCTCGCAAGCTCCCACACTGGGATTGTAGCGGCATCGGATAGCCAATAAGTAATCTAGGTGTAGTTATGACGACGGATATAGATGGATGGTGAAGAGCTGGCGCACATAGCTCCAAGTGCTGGGGTGGCAGGGTAAAAAAAAAGGCTGAGCGTCGAACAAAGTTGTAGGGATACTCACGACCACGTTCTCAGGTGAGGAGGAACAGGGTCCATGTCCTTGTTGCTCCAGCCATTTGCAGCGAACGTTGTGTCGTCTGGCTCAAGCCGGAGGAGGACCTGGAAGCGAGAAAGAGACATGCAAGAGTGATGTCGGCATTGTTCATTTATTACAACCGCCGATTAGATTAGATCAAAGTGCTATAACTGATCACGTGCTGTCTCGCCTGAGCCAGACCAAAGTTGAGATGAATTATGACTGGCACTGCCCGCCGCTGTCTCTCGCAGCTCCCCGCCCACTCGCTTACAGCATTCTTTGCTTAGACAGGTCAAATGGCCGATGCGTTCGATGTCATTCCTTTCGAGGTATGTACTTCCAAGCTGGGCCATCCTCCGGTGTGTATCATACCCTCGCTCCAGGATATCAGGGGGGAGTGGAAGAAACTGGGATCCGGTTCCTTTGGGAACGTCTACAAGGGTCCGTTGGTGCCTCATATACTCTCTTTGACGCTCACGGACACCGCAGGCTCTTACCTGGGCATCGACGTGGCCATCAAGGAGGTACTTCCCTCGAGCAAATATGACGTCGCCAAGTATTTTGAACGGGAGTGGCGGCTCATGAAGTAGCCTCTCCCTGTCCCTGTCCCTGCCCGTTACTCACCTTTCCTCTAGGGAAGCCCGTCACCCAAATGTCGTTTTGTACCTTGGGCTTTCTCGGGCACCACCACCCGATGGTCGAATCTTCATTATTTCCGAATATATCGAGAACGGTCAAGTGCATACAGTCGTTCAAAAATTTATACTGACCTCTAACCCAGGCAACCTTCGACAATACATCTTCGACAAGAACAAGCCCTTTCCCTGGCGTCTTCGCATGTCCTTTGCAACGGATATCGCCCGCGCCTTGGCCTATCTCCACGCACGTAAATGTATACACCGTGATTTGAAAGGCGAAAACTTACTTGTCACCGCCAACGGTCGTCTCAAGATCACCGACTTTGGTTTCGCCCGTATCGCGGCTCGAAACGAGGAAGAGACCAAGAGGCTCACGTTCTGTGGCACGGACTCGTACATGTCTCCTGAAATCCTTCTAGGCCATGAATTCGACCTCCCAACGGATATCTTCTCTCTTGGCATAATTTTCTGTGAAATAGCGTCTCGACGACTCGCTGATGACCGTCATTTCAAACGCGCCGGTCTTACATTTGGGATCGATGCAGACGAGATACATAAACTAGCAAACTCAGGATGCCCACCTGCTTTCCTTTCTCTTTGCCTGGATTGCCTGGCCGAGGATCCGGCTGCACGCCCCACTACACGCCATATCCTCGAGCGTTTACACGATATCGAAGCAGAGGTCCTGGCTCGCCCAGAAACAGAGGATCTTCACCTAGGCAGTGTCAAGTTCATGACAGGCGGGAAGCGGCCTGCGGCTCCTCGTATTCCCAGTTTTGGCGTTGGAATCGGGAAAGACATTAGACAATCGACACCAACGGTGGCAGAGGACATTATGGCGGCTCTGTCTAGCGGAGAAGAAGACAGTGATGAAGAGCTTGCGAATGCCGTGGAAGGCCTTAATATTAGCATGCACCTCAATAGCGATTGGAGTAATGGTGGGGCCACCAACGGTAGGTAATTCAACCCGTGTTGCGAATGCATACCTTAATGCATCCCTCCCAGGAAATAGCGAGAACAGCACTTCTCCCCTTCTCAACACCACCTCGAGCACGTACTCGGACTATAGCATAACCGTTGTTCGCGGACATGCGGGCAACGCCACTGAAACCGTTCCACCATCCTTATCTTCAATTCTCACGATCCGACCCTATCCAGATCCGAATGCTACGTCGGACCCTATCACTCCGGGGGCAACATCTTCCACAGATGACAGCATGACGCCCACTAGCTCAGATTCTATACTTTCGGTCCAAACGTATCGCACCGCTCAATCATCCGTCCCGTCCACTACCAGGGCAACCAAAGGACATTCTTCCATTCGGTCTGTCCCTATGTTACATAGATTTACATTAATCAGGCCAGGCGCAAAACGTTCCGGATCAACTTCGCCTGCCCGACATCTCGATGGAGGTTGGAATCCCCTCGAGCTGTTCTTCTCGAGTGCCCTTCTAGTCCAGAAGTGTGATATTTGTGTAAAGAGGATTGGGTGGAAGCCTGTCCTGGAGTGTGATGACTGCGGACTCCGGTGGGTGGATTCGATGCGCTCGGAAGCAGAAGGACCATATCTGACGATGCGGTTGGTGCGCTCATCGTTCTTTGTGTCTTCCATCGACAGAGCACACGTCAAATGTGGAGAAGTAGCTCCTCGGGATTGCGGTATCCGTCCTATTCGATCTGCACAGCAACACGGACATGGCGGGCACGGCCCCCAATCGCCATCGCCGCTGTTGAAAGGACGACAAAACCATAGTCCAAAGCGACACTCTGCATCTGTTGCTGTGACCCGATGAACGTCGTCGTAGATAGCGACAAGCACGCAAGCAATGCTCCCCTTTCGTTGACCTTTTTTTTTTTTTTTGCATCAGTACCTAGTTTCTCACTCCTGGAACAATTTACGTTTTTTGAATCCTCTAGTTTTTCTCCAATCCTTCATACCCTCTTGCAATGGACCCTGATCATGATCACCACGAATACCAACCCTTGTGTGCCTCCCTCCTTACCCGTTCCCTCGATGTTGTAATGTCCAGTTCAATCCAGTATTCTCGTTTTACAGCTGCATAGAGATGGAAACCACGGTGCTTGTTTCAGAAGGCGGTCTCCCAAGGTAATCGAAGAATGAGAGTAATTTGCAATCCAAAAAAGCCCGAATCCCAGACGAGAGACACCGCGGCGAATTTCGAACGGCCGACCTACTTACTTTTTGTCTTGCGAAGTCAGTGATGCGATTATCATAGCCCGCAAGGCTATCACTTACGTGGTGCGTCTCAGAACTTCTGACGATTCTGAACGCGTAATTTTTTCCGCGTGCTATACTTAATATTAATGTGCGTGGCCAAATTTTTGATTAGACTAGAACAGGGGTTGTCGTGATGAGGCCGCTTCCCCCGCAGCCCTGGACTCGGACCATCGTATAAAATGGATGCCGTCAAGGGCTGTGAGTTGAACAGAGATGTGTTCTTCTTCACTTGATATTTTCCTCCTCACTCTGAGTGTCCTCAGCTGCGTGATTTGCTACCGTCGCGCCTCCCGATCAAGAAACGGGCTTCCGCTACCTCCGGGTCCAAAGCCCCTCCCCTTTATCGGAAACGTTCTCGATATCGATTCGGAACAACCATGGCTCACATACAGTGTGTGGCGAAAGAAATATGGTGCGCGAGCTTCACGATTATACCCTCACTAACCCTTAGCTCCTATCTTTGACAGGTCCCATCGTGTATTGCCGGTTATTTGGTCAAAACGTCGTCATCATTAATTCAAGTAGAGTCGCGAAACAGTTGCTCGACCAACGGTCGTCCACGTACTCTGGACGTCCATCTACATGCACCAGCAAACTGTAAGTGCGATAGTACACTGTCTCGCGCCAACCGACTGACGTGGGATCCTCCTCCCGCCGGCAGGTTTGGCATCGACTTTACCACGGCATTTCTCCCCTATGGTTCAGAATGGCGGACTCACCGGAGGATGTTCCACCAAGCGATGAAGTTAGAGACTGTTGAATTATACCAGAACCTCTATCGATCCAAGGCAATGAAGCTGATCCAGAGCCTCCTTGACATCCCAGACGATTTCGAGAATCATATTCAATTGTAAGTTGCCGCTCCTTTCCATCCCTGTCTTTGTGGTTGGGAGTATTGTTGACCCTATCCAGATATATCATCTCCATCACCATGGCATTTACCTATGGATACGAGACGGATTCTTTGGACGCACCGCTCGTGAAATCGCTTGCGGAGTTCGTCAAATTACTGAATGATGGGTTGCCCCCTGAGCGAAATGCGATGCTCACAGCCTTTCCTTTCCGTGTGTACATTTCCTTATGGGTGGTATAGGGGCCGCGGACGTGTGGTAAACTGATGCTGATGGTCCAGTGGCAAATATCCCGGCTTGGTTTCCTGGGGCAACATTTAAGAGGGACGCATTGAGGTCTCAGGAGTTATCCCTGAGATCCTTGGACGGCCCATTCGAATATGTGAGGAAGAGCATGGTGCGGACAGTGAATTTCCATCATTCCTAATATTACCGAGTGACTCCCTGACCCAGGAGGCTGGTTCGTTTGCGAAATCCATGGTTTCGGATTTGCTGGACAAGTTGGATGGGGTGGAAGAACGTGCATTCCAAGAAAAGGCGATCAAGGAATGTGCCGCGACTGTTTACATCGGTATCTACGTTTTCTACGTTTCAAGACCTTGGCGACTGATCTAGGGTCTTTTCCATTTTATCACAGCGGGGTATGATTCGGTGAGTCGTGCCATCACAAGGGGTTTCCTATCATGCGAACTGAGGAGTACGGTTGCAGAGCTCGGCGACCCTGTTAGCGTTTCTGATGGCGATGATGCTTTACCCTGAAGTTCAACGTCGTGCACAAGCTGAGATTGATTCAGTGCTAGCTGGGAATTCTTTCCCGGATTTCAGCCATCGAAAATCATTACCTTATGTTGAGGCTGTTCTACGAGAAACTATGAGGTGGCATAGTGTTGCACCATTAGGTTCGTCGTTGTTAAAAACTGTTTTTGGGAACGCTGACCATATGTGTGATGCAGCGTTGCCTCACACGACTTGTCGCGATGATGTATTTGATGGATATTTCATTCCAAAAGGTGTGGTGCCCGACTTGATTGGTGATGTTTCATTTTGACGCCCCGCAGGTACAATGATCCTGCCTAATATCTGGTTTGTAATGCCCATCGACTCGCTCAGAAGACTTTGACACAGTTGCCTTTCCGTAGGGAGATTCATCACGAAGAAAGCGAGTACTCCGAGCCCTACGTCTTTAACCCGGAGCGATACCTCAGTGAAGATGGGACTGTCATAGACAGTGACCCCCTCACGTCACGCGCGGCCTTTGGGTTCGGACGAAGACATTGCCCAGGCAAGTGGGTCGCGGATTCTGTATTGTGGATGGGAATTGTGAGCATACTTGCGGTGTTTCGCATCGACAAGGGAAAGGACAGGACGGGGAGGGAGATTGAGGTTGAGCCCAAATTCACGGCGGGCGTGATTCGGTAGGTAGCTTCTTTAAGATTGTCCAAACGGAGTTAACGTTAGGCGCGCCTCGTCTTCGCAGCCGTCCACTTCCGTATTCATGCTCGATCGTCTGTAGATCTGCATCGAGAGAAGACGTCGTTCGTTCGTTCGAGGAGTGAGGCCTACTAGATGAGTACATTACTACTGTAGATGGAGTGTAGCATATTCTATTGTAGACAAGATTAGGCGGTGTTTGGGGTCTTTGTGGAGAAATTGCTACTGTACATGCTGTGCCCCCGCACAGCCTCTTGTAAATTTCTCGCATTAAAGAAGATACGTAAAGGTGGACTTTGTAGGATACTGCACTTGGGCAGCTCATTCAAACAAGCCTGCCACAAGTCAGGCCATCAGCACACGAATCTTACACGACCTTGACGACAAAAAGTCCTTTTCTTTCTTCATCCGCGACGTCGTGTACGCCGCACACGTCCTGGTGAGTTCATCGTCGCACACAGCGTCCAGCTCTTTGATGGTGGTGTCGGCAGGAACACCAGACCCTGCCAGTTACATGGCCCGTCCCCAAGCAGACGCAGATGTCGGCCCAAAGTACAGACAGAGATCAAATACCACTACATTCTCCTCCTTCACCGCAGGGTGGCGCAGACCCAGGGTAGAGACCGTGTCGACTCCTGCACCTCAGCCCCAACCCCAGGCACTTGCTTTTGATGCCCTTGTGGAAGCCCTATCTCCACCCGCCGTCCCTAGTCTGACCCACGCTCGCGCCTTGGCAGCCGCCATCACTACCCAATCCCCGCTTCCAAAAGCTGCAGTCCTGAACCCTATCCTAGGATCCCTTTGCGGCGTCGATTCACCTCCACAGCTACAATGTGCAGGTTATGAGATCATGGCCTCATATTGGGAGAGATACGAAGGCAGGGTCACTGCTTCAGACAGGCTGGCGCACTGTTCTCTCCTCTTACACACGTCGTGGTCCGTAGAGGTCGGCGACTCCCGTCTGCGAGCCCTCCGCGCTCTCACCAAAGGAGGAAGCGAAGCCTTTGGCATCGAGATACCTTTGCTGAATCTCCTCAAAAGCTGGATAGATGGCGCATTTGATGCGTATCTCTCCTGCGATCCCTCCGACCATGCTGATCGTGAGCGAAGCGTTGAGCTTCTCGCGGCTTTTGTGTCTTCTATCCTCGAACATCCCGAGACCGTCGCACGCATCTCAGAGGGTGACCTTGCCAGTGTTCTC
The DNA here is from genome assembly GCA_038093395.1 of Baorangia bicolor. Taxonomy (NCBI): domain Eukaryota; kingdom Fungi; phylum Basidiomycota; class Agaricomycetes; order Boletales; family Boletaceae; genus Baorangia; species Baorangia bicolor. The sequence goes on along the minus strand of JBBPSC010001285.1, from coordinate 3,523 downwards.
CAGTTTTATGCATCCCTGGTTTCCAAAACATTGGACATCCCACTCGCCTTCTCCACTTCAGACACTACCCCGACCGCTTCTCCAACTGGGTCGAGTGAGCAGTCTGCTGCTACGAAAGCAGCGTCAAACGGACACAAGAGGCATTCCTCCTCGGTATCCGTTCGCTCGCTCCCGCCCTCCGCTGTCCACCCTTCTCGACATCCTGCAGAACTGATGACCACTATTTACCTTGATCATCTGCATTCCCAACTGAAATCTCTGGCTCCCAGGATACTCACTCTTATCCTTCCTCTTCTGTTCCGCGCTCAGGCGTTCTTTGCCTCTCCATTGCCTCGCTTATCCGTGATGAGCGGCCGCCCCCGCGGACCTGTGGGTTCCGAGGAACGGATACAAAAGATGCTACATTCCCTTTTTTCAGGGCCCTATGGTGCATCATGTATGATGATACTCAAACGCCATTTATCTCCTACCGATCAGATATTGGATTCTCATAGTCTCTCGACGTCCTTCGGAGCCCATCGGACTTTGCGCTTCGACATCCGCCAGGCACTTTGTAGCAAGATGGCGAGAGCGTATATCGCGAGATTAAGCACCCTCACCTATACACCATCCGGGGCACCCAGCCACATGGACCTCGAAAAGGATTTGATGGAGCGCGCGTGGTCAAAGGACGACTTGTCAGGTTGGGACTTGTTAAAACTCGGGCGTATGCTGTGCAAGTCCATCGAGGCTTGGGCAAAGCGGGCTAGTGCGGAGTCTGATGAGGCCATCCGCGTCGACAGGGATCGTATACTGGACGAAGCCGCGGGTACTTTAAAGGACATCTTCCAAGAATTTGATGAGAGGGAAGACGGAGTCGACATGGACGAAGAGGAGGCCAGCACTGCTGGTGAGACTCTACGTCATCTAGTATCATTCGTTCGTCCCCTCAAGTTCGCCCCCTCTCGTTGTCTGGTGGTCGAAATACTGATTCTGGGATTGGTAGAAATTCAGATGATGCGCCTATGATCATTCCACTACTGCAACCTAGTGACGCCCCAACACCATTTTTGCGAACGTTGACGTCTCTCTTGGCACGCGATCACTCCACGTATATGAATCCTTCGCTCTCTACCACTCTTCTGTCCATCGCTGACCACTTGACTGATATGGACACCGCTAAACTCCCTGCAGTTATGTTTGAACAACATGACTTATCTCCAGCCTCTCCGGACTGGTTGCGCAACTGGGAAAATATCCTGTCGAATGCTACCATCTTTGGTCCCACATGCCCTTCGACACGACTGGAAATCATGAAAGCACTTGAAGCGATCTATGACTCTTTGAAGGACATGCACAGCTATAGGATGGACTTGGCAGAGCTCGTGTTCAAGTTTTGTCAGAGGGAAGCGAACGACAGCGTGGATACACCCGCCAACGTTGCTATGGGTAGAATTCTCGCTGACGAAGTTGTGTTGCGCACGGTCAACCGGCGCACGCCTTCAGCTGATAACTCATCCAGTCCCTCTCCGTATACATCGACTGGAGAGATGATTGAACTACTCAAGAAGGTGGCCTCAGATAGTGTTGTAGAAGACGACGACGACACTGCTTCTATAAACATGTCAGAAACGCCATGTCCCAGTCCTTTTGCACCTTTCTCTGGGGGTACTCCAAACGTGGTGTCCCCCGTTCTCTCGCGAAGACAATCGGAGTACCGCAGTATCTCAGTCCGGGATTCGGGACTGCCGTCTGTCATGTCCTTACTATCGACACTTGCAGGGTCACGTTCACAATCACAGCATTCACAAGAGCAGTCCGACAATCCACCACCACCCCTTGTTTCCTCGCCATCTCCAGAGCCAACATTTACCCGAGCATCTCTCGCAGTGGTCTCATTAGTTGCGATATTCAGCCAACTCACCTTCACACCGTATTCATTGACACAAGAAAACGTCGACTTTGCCATCTCAATCCTCCTCCTCATCGTACAGATCGTAATCGATGCAAAATGCCCACGAGCCCGACTTTTGGCTTTGCAATTCTTGATGCGTCTCCGAGCCGATCGGGATCATCGTGTCTATTTCGTCGAAACTCATCACGACTCGGATGGACTCACTGCTAACCTCGCTTCTCTGATTGGACGTGGACCCGAATCCGCACATCAAGATGAACGCGGACCATCCGCTGATGCCCTTCAAGAGGAGCCTCTTCCTCGTCGCTCAAAAGGTGTACAGGAGCGTGATGGCAGGAGGTCTTCACGCGGACGAGGTGTCAGACCCTCACAGTCAGCACCGAGCAGAAGTTGCTCAAGAGCCCCACTACCCGTTTCGCCTCCTCATTTGATCGGTATGAAATGGAGAGATACCCTTTGGTCTGTTCCGGAAACACTTCCGTTCATCACGATCGATCCAGATACCCCTAGCGAGGGGATTGTGTCTTACGACCCAGTACAAGAATCCCCTCGTGTTATCCCGATCGACGCTTACCTCTTGGGCATCCTGGGGATACTCGAAAAGGAGAGAAATTGGGAAATCCTCTCCTACGTGTTGTGTCACCTTCCTGTGCAACTGTCCAACAAGCATCTTTTCTGCGGACCAAAATGTCGGTTGCTTATTGCTAGACTGCTGACGGTGATTTGCTCTGGTGTCACCGTTGGCGATCTGGGGTCTTCCATCGAACGATGGCCTGTCGGCCTCAAAGCGCGAGATGCGCATGGCCTTGCGTACCATACGCTATCGGTCTTGATAAGCTATCGTCGTTGCTTCGAAGTCCCACTCCGGCATGCCCTCGTGGACGTCCTCAGGGAAGGACTGAACGGACAACCATCGACTATCATTTGTTGTCTCCACGCGCTCACGCTTTCGGCTTTTGAATTGACTTCCTCCGTCAAACGCAGCCTTCCTCCTCTCCTCGAGAAACTCTCGCAAATCATGTCTAATCCCGATATGGCCGTCCACATTCTCAGTTTCCTCTCCATCATCGGGTCCATCCCCGAGCTGCATGCGAACCTGCGCGAAGACGACTTCAAGATGGTATTTGGCGTCGCTTTGCAATACCTTCAACATCACAACCGTCCCGGGACAACGCCTGTCATCTCATGGGCGATGTCGCAGTATGTACGGATGATCTCGTTCTATGTGGTCTACGTTTGGTTTTTGGCTCTAAGGCTTCCCGATCGGCCGCGACATATTCCATACATCACAAGGCAACTACTATTGGCCAACGAGGAAAGATCCGAGGTTGATGAACCGACGGAGGTGTGCTTTGACTGGTTGGCCAGATACACCTACGCTAGTGCAGACCCTAGACCTGCAAACTCAGTGCTCAGCGAGATCGTCATGAGTCCCACTACTGCGAACCACAGTTCATTGGAGCCGGCGATTGGCGAAAAATCGTGGTTGATGGGCAATGCGATCGTCACCATCCGTGCGCTAGCAAGATTGGGATGGATCGAGATTATTTCGAGACGTCCATCTGGGTTCACCAAATTCATCTGCAAGCTGGAGAACGTGCCACTTGCTGGGCCTGGTGAGGTTGACCC
>JBBPSC010001284.1:0-10709 GCA_038093395.1 Baorangia bicolor | reverse complement strand
TTTTATAAGGGTAAACAATGGAACAAACTAAGTGTGTGAACTTTTTCAAACTCAGAAATAATGTTAATATATATATCTTTGTTTGTAGCACCAAACAATATCCAATATCACTTTATTTGGCTGAGATTCCACATTCCATACTAACAGTACATAAACTGTTGCAATGACAACCCTGTATTAAAATGGCCTTATCATTATGGCCCCTGGGCTAAATCACATGACCAAGAGACCAATTTGTAGCCATTAGTCAGCACTGCAACCCGGTTCACCAAGGCTAAGCAAGATTCCCACACCTCCAGACACTACACTGCCCCTACAGCCAAACAGCCAAACATTGCAACAGTTTATGGAGTCACTGTAAGGTAAACCACTGTTTACATAAGTAGTCAAAATGACGAAAATTGTATACATGCTGTCGCCTTCTCTGGCTATACTAAGTGTAAGGGCAAAGCAAAAGCTGATCATGAGCATGAATGGATGATAGACTCAGGGGCTTCCCTACATTTTACTGTGTCTATGGGTGATTTTGCCCAATGGTCATACCCAGATCACTAGCAAGGGTACAATCTTCCTGACTATATGCCCTGAAAATGGCCACCCCTATACTATGTGCCTATATCCAGTCCACTACATGCCTGACATCAATTGTCAATTATTATCCATGGGCAAATTTCTTCAGGACAACATGACTGTGTGCAGTGATATACAGCATATTACCTTCTATCAAAAGTCAGGATCAGAATACCTTTCCTTCCATCCTTGATTCTATGGCAATTTAATTTATTCTATCATGTCTCTTCCTTTTGAGGCCACCCATGCATACCTGGCCACAGTCTATACAATTGACTACCAGACCCTACATTGCTGTCTCACCCATCCCTCTTGTGATGTTCTCTCACATGCAAAGAAGAACACTCAAACTTTCCGAATATAACCATTCCCATCAAGAACCCTTTATGTCCTGGCTGTGCTCTTGGGAAGATGCCTAATAAGGCTTTCTTGCATAACCCAGCTCACACCACCAAATCCTTTGAGTTAATCCATTCGGATCTCAAGTCCTTCCTGATTGATTCATATTGGAAGTACAAATATATTATCATTTTTGTAGATGATTTCACTGGCCATGTATGGGCATCATGCATGTGCCTTAAAGGTAGCGCCATCACTGCCACATGTGATTTCCTATCAATGGTATCAACTCAGCATTCTGCCAAAGTCACATCATGGATGTCAAATGCAGGGGGAGAATATAAATCCGATGCTTTCAATGTGCTTCTAAAGCAGCATGGCATCAAGATCTTGCAATCTGCCCCCCACACTTCTCAACAGAATGGTCGCGCTGAATGATTCATGCATACCATGATGGATAAAGCTAAGGCAATGTGCCATGAGGCTTGCTTACCTCCCAGCTGGTGGGAATTTGCTGTTTTAACACAATCCATATCTACAATTGCATCCTGTTTCATAGAATAAATTGGTGCACCCCATATGAATTGCTGCATGGTGAAACACTGGATATTTCTCACCTCAGAGTATTTGGTTGTGGCACTTACATATATCTATCACCTGATGTGTGAAAAGATAAGCTAGCCCCTAAATCTGAGCTCATGACATACATTGGTATTGCCCCAGGCAATGAGTGCAATTTTATTTTTATGTGCTATCCCTCAATGTCATTTTCACATCTGCTCATGCAATCTTTGATGAAGTGATGTTTTCCCATTGTATAACTGCTGGCAAGCATCATAACACTTGCATTCAACAAGACACTCTTCCCTTTAATCCTTCTGGGATCATGCCTGATCTCACTATGCAAGGAGATGACAAATTTCCTCCTGCTTATAGGCAGCAATCTGTGCCACCTCAGGCACCTTCTAGGGTTGAAAGCCCTCCTCCACCTCCAAGAACTTCTAGTTCCCCTCTGGCTCCTCACCCTATAGCTCCACCACAAGCTCCTCACTGCTCTTAGCACAAAAGGTGTATTCCCAACTATTCAGACAATGTCTATGGCAATCACCACCCTGTCCAACAGTTTAAGGACACTGAGAAACTTTCTCAATGGCAGGAGGCCATTCAACCTCCACAACCACCAGTAGCACTAACTGTACCAGAACCTGGTCCCTCCAATCCAAATCCTGAAACAGATATTAACCAGTTATGTCTGGATGAGGGAGTACCATTGGTGCACTTCTTGCTTGCCAAAGCAATTGACTCTAACAATGGCCCATCTAAGCCACCTCATGAATGGTCCTACAAAGACATAGCTTGCCTGCCCAAGACTGAGCATTCCCAATGGGAACAAGCTTGCTGCAATGAGATGGAAATTCTCAAAAAGTGCAAAGTCTTTGAATTAGTAGACTGCCTGAAACATTGGAAAGTCATCAAAAATTGCTGGGTCTTTGATGCTAAGACTAATGGCCATAAAAAAGCCTGCTTAATTGCCAAAGGTTTCTCTCAGGTTGAAGGCATGGATTTTGACCAGCTATTCTCACCAGTTGTGCGATTTGAAACAGTGCACTTAATGTTAGCACTCAGCACACTTGAGAACTGGTACATCTCTGAACTTGACATCAAAAGCACCTATTTATATGGCAAGCTAGATGAAGAGATCTATATGGAACAACCTGAAGACTTCACCAAGCCAGGGCAAGAGCATAAAGTGCTCCAATTACTTTGTGCCCTTTATGGACTTAAACAAGCAGGGCTGGCCTGGTGGCAAACCTTTAATGAGTCTATTGTTACGGGTCTACATTTTTCCCCTTGACATTTTCTTTCTTATCTTATCTTATCGCGTCACGTGATCCCTTAGGATCTAATCATCTATCTTATCATGAACGCTCACTTACATTTCATGGACTTAGAATGTTTTCATGCAACGACTGCTTAATCAGTCTGGACACTCAAACCCTTTCACACGGATCTACGATCCACTTACACTGTCACAGTATTCACCTTTTCACTTCATTACCATGCCGGTTATTATTACATTATGCTTCTCTTCCATTTGATTAACATGCACATCACACGTTGTATGCTTCTCTTCTCTTCCATTCTGCCACACAGCATGTTGGCCTCATGTCATGCTTCTATGCTTCCATTCCATTCCCATACATGTGGACAAAGCATTGCATATCATAGATACAGTGTCAATACTGGTAAACACTGTTGTAGTATATAAACCCCCAATGCAACGCCAGAGAACTCCAGTCTAGTTCTTCTGGTCTTTTCCCCTCAAAGGGTCCCAGTTGTAGTACTCTCCACTTCCTCTACTCCATTAGCATCTTAGCCTTTCCTCTGTGTGCAATCTTTGAGCTTCAAGCTTTGAGGGTTGTTTCAAGGACCACATGAGGATGTGGCAGAATGGAACATAAGAAGCATGGCATGTGTACAACGCATGTAGAATGGAAGAGAATACTAGCCTGCACAGTGATGAGATGAAAGGGTGAAACCGTGCTAGTATAAGGGGATCTTAGATCCGTGAGAAGTGAGCGTCCATTGCGCGAAAAGTTCTAAGTCCAAAAGATTAGATAAAGCGTTCATGATAGTTAGACGATGAGATCTGATAAGATCACGTGACGTGATAAGATAAGATTGAAAGATAAGATAAAGGAGAAAAATGTTAGACCCGTAACAGATAGGAGTGGGGTTCATAACCATAGAGGAGGAAGAACAGAGATTTCTTTGTGGAGCTATTGTTACACAAAGCATACCAAAGAGGGCTCGTTCAACAGGGATACTCAACAGGTGATGCTCACGAGGAGACCAACGTCTGAGGAGCTGCAAGGATAACGAGATACTAGGACGAGGGAGTCTCAGGGAGACTAACAAGGATGCCCAGGGGTGCTGGGACTTTATATGAGGGTGCCTGGGGTTACTAGGTCTTGGACGAGGAGGAGAGCGTCGACAAAGAGTCACGCTTGGAGATGAGGACAAAGGCTTAGGAAAGAAAGCTTGACTTCCGAGTGATTCAAGAAAGTATGCTTGTATAGTGTAGATCAAGAATGGAGATACAAACAATACAGCATAGGTTTAAATAAGGAACTAAGGGGATGCGCACAGACCAGGCTTACAAAGAAAATAGAAGGCAATGGAAGGTAAGAGAACTCGTCGTCGTAAGAGAGGCGACTGCAGAGGGAGATAAGTCCATACGGAGGGATCATGGTAACAGATAAGTAATGACAATGTCGGAGGGGTTGGCGAGGATTAACGAAGCGGACAAAATAGAAGCCGACCTACTGCGCCATGTGCAAGTGACTAGTTGAGAGGTAACAAGATAAATGGAACCATGAAGAGGAAAAACTGTAACATTACCCCCTTCGTACCTTCAAGCTCCTGGCTTGATAGTAAAATGCCCTCGCCTTTCTAGCTCAGATGCTGGGGATAGAAGGTCCTCCATGGATAGCATGTGCCTGAGAGGGGGAGAGATGGTCAAAAGGACAGTCGTCTGCCACGTGTCCTGCCTGAGAACAGATTGAACAGTTATAATGGGGACAGTGTCGGTCAGAGTGGCCCCAGTTAAGACAACTACTGCATTGGATGGTGAGACAATCTCGAGCGAGATGCCCGGGGCAGATTTGGCGGCAGTGGGGACATGAATATATAGGGCAATCCTTTTGAAAGTGTCCCTGGTTGAAACAATGGAAGCACATGGTGAGGGAGTTTGCACAGGCTCTAGGGAGTCGAGAGGATGGGGGCATAACTCGAGTAGGGGAGGATAAAGTGCGCTGTCCATGGGGGGGTTTGAAGATCTGCGGTTCCAACCGAGGGATGGGGATGGTGTCGTCATCACTGTTGATGAAGGCAGGGGATGGTTCAGGAGAAGGAGAGGAGAGGCGAGCGGCAAGGGCAGAGGTAGGAGCGATGGGTGAGGAGAGGGTTCTGTTGGAGGGAAGTATGTCTGAGTGCTCCAAGTAATTGTCACGTTGTTCTTGGGTAAGAGAAAGGAAAATGCGACGAAAAGTGGGGTAAATCATAGTGGGAGGAATGGAGGTAATAAAGGTGGAAAAGCCATGGTCATAGAGCATGCTGAGAATATGGAATGGAATCTCAGTCAGGGACATGCATAAGGCAAGGTCTGAGTTCTGAGAGAGGTTCAAAAGATGTTGCATACGGGCAATACCATGAAAGGCACAAATGAGAGATTGGGATATGTAGTCCTCTTCAAAGAGGGGGTCTTCTTCAATGGCGTGGAGAAGAGTGGGAGTGTCTAAAACAGTGGCGAAGAGCATGTTTTGCCCAGATTCGGGCAGAAGACAAGGTAATACTGAATGAGAATGTAAGGAAGAATACGAACCGAATGAGGGAGAGGGCTGAGGAGATGTGGTACCCAAGGAGGGAGACTGCATGTTGGGCTAGGATAAGGTCAAAGAACATAAACGAGGTTTTCAGGTAAGGGTGTGAATGAGGTGAACAAGGAAAACAACGAAGAATACTGCTGTGATGATGAGTAAAATGGGGCTGGAGTCGGTATAATGAGCATAATGGATGGAAAGGCCGATGACTAAGAAGAGGAAAACGACGAGGAAAGGGAGGATTTCGAGCGTGGGGTTGGTGGAGGAGGAGTCAATTGGATAGATGTGTGGAGGGCCTAGATAAAACATCTGGGGGCTTTTCCTTTATAGTCGGTGCCACTTCTTATAAGTGGCGAGGAGGGCGGCAGAATGGCGGAGATTAGAAGCTGGTTCCCAAGTATTTTCAGATGATGGGTAACCTTTCCATGCAGTCAGGAACTGGCGACGGTTAGCTGGGCCCTTGTGGGAGATGATGGCCTTGACCTCGTATTCTTCTTCATTATCTATAATGTCAGGAGGGGGAGAAGAGAAGGCGGGACCATGCGTTTCGGTGGAGCGGTAAGGGGAGAGTAGTGAGGCATGGAAAACATCATGGATCTTCCATGTGGGAGGGAGGTGAAGTCGGTAGGTAAGAGGGGATAGTACCTGAGTGATCTCAAAGGGACCATGTTGCTTGGGGGCAAGTTTCCTAGACGGGTAATGAAGGCGGAGATGAGAGGCTTCTAACCACACCTTGTTACCCACTTTCCATGGGGAGAAACGATGGACTGATCTCAAAGTCATTGCTTTGTGAGCTGAATCGTGTGCTGCAAGGGCTTCCTTACGAGCTTCATCGAGGAAGGAGAGGCGACCCCCGAGAGCGGGAAGGAAGGTCTTTCCTAGAGGGGGATAGGAACGGGGTTCGTAGCCATAGAGAAGAGAGAACGGGGATTTCTTGGTGGAGCTATGGGGGGCGGAGTTGTGGTGGAATTCAACGGCGGTAAGGGAGGAGGCCCAGGAAGAGGGGTTATTGGCACAAAAGATCCGAAGATAGGTTTCTAGCTCCTGATTGGTTCATTTGGTTTGTCCATCCGTTTGGGGGTGGTAGGCAGTGGAGAGACGGACATCGTACTTCAGGAGTCATGCAAGTTCTCTTGCAAAGGCAGATGTGAATTGTGGGCCTCGGTCCGAGATAAGGGTTTTGTGAAGTCCGAATTTTTTGAACACTTGATTGAAAAAGATTTGTGCTATGCCAGCAGCATCGATAGTTTTGGAGCAAGGAGTGAGAATTACCCCCTTCATAAGGCCATGGTCTACTATGACCAGAATAGAGTCGTGGGAGTGGGAGATGGGGAGATCAGTGATGAGATCAATGGAGAGTTGTTTGAAGGGAAGGGAGTGTGAGGAGGGGATTGGAGAGAGAGGGGGAACTGTTGGATGGGTGTTCATCTTGTTTTGCTGGCAAACTGCATGGCTGTCGATGAAATGTTTCACAAAGGAGGAGAGACCTGGCCACCAGAAGTTGCGTTCAAGGATGGACTTAGTGCGAAAGATATCCATATGGCCTGAAAGTGGTGAGGAGTGGATGGAGTGGAGGAGGGCAGAGTGAGCTGTAGGAGGAACATGCATGCGCCCCTTGAAGTAGAGATGACCATTGTCGAAGGTCCAATCGTTCAAGGAAGCATGGGTGAAGAGGGGGGATCCTTCATCGAGGGCAGCGAGAGCTTTGAGCACAAAGGGGTCTGAGGTGGTAGAAGATTTGATGTGGCATGCGAGGGTGAGGTCAAGGGCGTTGATAATGACTGGGTCAGGAAGGATGGCACAGTTTGTGTTGTTGGAGGAGGTGTCAACCTCATCCTTTCGGGAGAGGGCGTCAGCAGGGCCCATTTGAGAACCAGGGGTAACCACCCAGACGATGTCAAAATCTTGGAGGAAAAGAGCCCATCAGGCTTGACAACAAGAGAGTTTGCGAGGGTCACGAATATAGGAGAGGTTTTTGTGGTCAGTAATAATTGTGACCGGGTGGGGGGTGCCTTGGAGGTAATGCTTCCAGTCATCAAGAGCATAGATGACAGCGAGGAGTTCTCTGTCATAAATGTTGTAGTTTCACTCTGCGGAGGAGAAGGTCTTGGAGAAGTAGATTGTGGGTTTCTTGTCACCGTTTGGGTCGAGTTGCATGAGAACTGCACCAGCAGCTAGGAGGGAGGCATCTGTCATTACAAAGAAGGGTTTGGCAACGTCGGGAATGGCAAGGACTGGGGTGGTGCAAAAGATGTTGTGAAGAGAATCGAAGGCCTTCTGTTGGAGGGGAGTCCAAGCCCATTTCTCGTCCTTTCGGGTGAGGAAGGTTAAGGGAGAGACGATGTTGGAGTAATTGGGAATGAACTTCCAATAGAAGTTGGCAAACCTGAGGAAGGATCGTACTCCTTTGACAGAGGTAGGGGATTTCCCGTCAGCGATGGCAGAGAGCTTCTTTGGGTCCATATGGACGAGTCCTTGCCTGATGATGAGGCCCAGATACTCCATGGTGGGGGCATCAAAGGTGCATTTGGAGATCTTCAGGGAGAGTTTGAGCTCCTGAAGGTGTTGGAGAACGTGACGAGTGTGTTCATGGTGGAGGGAAAGGGAACCCGTGGTGGCAATGGCAATGTCGTCCATGTAAATTTTGAGCCATCGCTCAGCGATCATGTCTGCAAAGTTGTGGTTCATGAAAGCTTGGAAGGTGCTGGGGGCATTGCAAAAGCCAAAGAACATGACTGTGGGTTCGAAAAGACCAAGGGGGGTGATGAAGGCGGCTTTCCACTGGTCTTCTTCCTTGATGTGAATGTTATTATATCCCCAATGGATATCAAACTTAGTGAAGTATGTGGCGTCCTTCATGTCATCGATGAGCTCTGGGATTAGTGGTAAGGGGTAGGCATTTCGGACTGTGTGAGAGTTGAGATAATGGTAATCTTGACAAGGTCAAAGTGATCCGTCGCTCTTTGGAACAAAGAAGAAGGGGGAAGCCTGGGGGGACTTTGAAGGAACAATGCAACTGGTTTTCAGATGTTCTTCGACGAAGGCTTTGCAAGCTTCCTTTTCAGCTGGGTTGAGGGGATACACCTTGGCTGTTATGAGTGTAGCGAGTACACACGAGAGGAGGGTTACGAATGTAGATGAAGGAAGCCCAACTCTGGATGCAAGTGGCGACTATCCGAAATTTTCCTTTTTTTACCCGTTCTTTGAACTATTTTACCCTTTTTCCTAGTCATATTAACCTTTTACTCGCATACCCGCAAGCGCGCGCCTATCTTATCTCTTCATCACTTGTCTTCAGCGCTTACGATCACACATCTTATCTCATCTTATCTATTCACTCCCACGTAGGCGGCTGTATGTATCCTTACCCTTCACCCTATGTTCTCAGCCCTACGTCATTCCATTCTACATCACGCATGTCTTACACATGTCGTGCTTCTCTCCACCTCCTATCACGTTCTAGCCTGGTCTAGCTCGCCTCGTTGTAGTTACGTCATAGCTACGTCATGCCTCACACAGGCCTCATGTACTTGTAGTATAGCACTATATAAACTGGGGCCTTGGGACAGAATCACTAGTTGATTCTTCTCTAGCCTTAGTATTGTCATATGGACATACTCTGTTAAGAAGCTCCAAAACTAAGACAGTACTATTGATGAGTACCTCCAAACCTCGTTAACGGTCTTTCTCAGTCGAAGACTACTTTACTCCCTAGCAAGTTCCCTCTCTCTCCTCTTCGACTCAATCCTTCACCCTCTGCGTCTTAGGGTTAGGTCTTATTGTTTGGGTTGTTATTCCACGTCCCCGTACAACTCATTCGGTTATCCACGGCTGTTACATTGGCCACCTTGGGGGTGAAGGTGTCTCTGAGTTCAATAGTGTGATCGAAGGATCGGTGCGGGGGAAGTTGGGAGTGCATGGCTTCAGAGAAAACATCGGCGTAATCTTTGCAGAAGTTGGGAATGGATACTTCCTTAGGTTTTTCAGCAATGTTGAGTTGGGTGGATATGGTGACCTTGTTGATGTGTTCTCCTTTGGTTCCATTTGAGGGAGGATACTCATGAGGAGATCACTCAACCCCTTGGGGATACTGTTGGGCGAACAAAGTAGCAATTTCGTGATCCAGATCAGGGTCAAACCAATTGGGGTAGAGGGGTTCTTCAGGAGTAATGGGATTGATGTCGAGGGTAAAGTGCTTCCAGTTGATCCAAGGGTTCCATTTCTGAAGCCAGGGCATTCCGAGTATAATCTGGGGACGACTGAGATAAGTTACCATGAGTCTTTCAGTGTCTGAAAATGTGCTAGAATAGATGGGAACGAAGATATTGTTTTTGATGGTTCCTTTCTGGTTGGGGGTTCCATCAATGTTATAGGCAATGATAGGGCTGGGGAGTGGTGAGGTTTGAAAGTTTCCTGGGGATAGGAGTCAAGGATCAATGAAGTTTCTGGTTGCACCAGAATCAATGAGGGCAGTGGTTTCAACAGTTTGGTTCTTTCCTTGTAGTGAGATGGGAAGACGCAAGGTTCTGCCATTCTTTGGTGCTACAAGTACATGGTTCATTGTAAGGGAAGGAGATGTTGAGGCAGCTTCCCTTCTTAAAAATCCTGTGCCTTCTGGATGCGTGCCAGGGACACCGAAGCGATTTCTTCAGATGGTTCTTCATAGCAGGTCTTGAGAACCTCAAGGATTTCTCCTTCGTCTTTGCCTGAGGTTCTGAGCAAGTTGACATATTCATCGAGGTGGGAGTGGGGTGGGGCAGGGGTCTCTTCCTTAGGAGGGGAAGTTTCCATGGTGCGAATGTTCTGGGGGCGTTGCGGGATCTTTGAGAAAGAGGTGAACTGGGTACAGTTTGGGGCGCTGTGGCCAGGTTTGCGGCAATGGAAGCAAAGCTTGTCTCTGATGCATCGAGCTCGATTGGCAGGGGTAAGTTTGATGATGGTGACCGCGTCAACATCCATGGCATTGGGGTCTTTTGCAGGGCAAGGAGAGGACAAGGGTTGAAGGTGACCTTTCCTAAGGGCAAGGATGCGCATCTTCTGCATGTGGAAGGTCTTGGCTTGCTCAATCCACTTGGAGAGCGTAGTAGGGGAGGCGGACATGGAGAGGATCATGCCAACAAGGCATTGGTCTTGTTACGGGTCTACATTTTTCACCCTTCACATGCTCACTTTTCTGATCTTATCTTATCTTATCGCGTCACGTGATCCACAAGGATCTAATCGTCTATCTTATCGTGAACGCTCTACTTACTGATTCATGGACTTAGTCGTTTTCAGTGCAAAGCTACTTAGTCAGCAGGACACTATTTCACACGGATCTAAGATCCACTTACACTGTCACGGAGTTCACCTTTTTCACTTCATCTCCGTGCCGGCTATTATTACATATGCTTCTCTTCCATTTGATGTGCATGCGCA
>JBBPSC010001283.1:0-10709 GCA_038093395.1 Baorangia bicolor | reverse complement strand
TTGAGCGTCACTTGTACGTTTCACCCCCTCCGCTTTCAACTGTTCAAAGGTGGGGTACCAGGAGCTCTGGATTGGCGTGGAACAAGTCACTGGTGTCGAAAATGCCAGTGGTCACTTCGAACGTCATCTGATACCTTCGTGATTACCAGAAAGCCTTTCGGTACATATCTGCACCTTGGACGTCGCTCCAGGTGAGGCGAAGATATTATCCTGATTCCACGTTCGGCGAGCTTCAAATACCCTGGGGGGTTGTCGTCGTTGATGCAGTGTTTCGATTCTTGTCACCCAGGCTTGTCGAGCACCTGCCTAGAACAGAACGCTCCAATGCTACAGGGCCATAGCTCCGTCACACTGTCTTTCTCTGTCTATGCCGGTGATGCCACGACACGGCGTCCAACACGGTCAGAAATGCATACTCGGGTGGGTCGACTGCTAGAGTCGATGTATCGGCCGTAGCACTAGCATTGGCATAAATCCACTTAATTTCCCCGCCAAAGGAGGCGGCGCTATCCTACACCACCAAGGTTGGTACTCCCATTTGTACACTCGAATCCACCTTGAAGCTATTCCACTTCAAGGCACGGAAGGCTGGACTCTAGAGAGCCCGAATCCATCAGTACGGTTTTTCTTCAGGAAAAAGATGGGTGGCGAACGCACTGAATGTACCAGTTTTGGTCATTCGGGACACAGTTTCCGCCATGGGCATTCTGCAGTGCTTGGCAGCCGAATGCCAGAGCGGTGGTCACTTCAGCCTACACGTCCGGCACACGTGAGTGACACTGATTCAATCCACGTGATAGCAAGGTATCTTACCCAGAATTCGTTACAGTACAACAGAACGTTTCCGCTTTGGTTCATGATGGTTGATGCACAAGTCCCGTAAACCCACCGAAATGCGGCTCCCTGTACATCATCTGACTCAACCCTCAGACGTGCAACGGGTTGAACTTACGACAGGGAGTAGACTTGCGTCAATTTGATCGGACTTCTTCATGGTGTCTGCGATGACCAGGCAATCATACGGGTTCGGTCCTCCGCCAGCTGGGTTGAAGCAGTTCGTGTTGCCTGAAGTACATTTCCGTTTAATACGGTTTGAATGCGAGTCCATGTGGACCGTGAAAACACTGACATGAAGAAAAACAGACAACGTCGTTCTGTCTCTTGGACGTGAGGTCGTACGCCTCGGTCATGTTGCAGGCGACCAATTCGACGGTCACCTCTCCAGCTGCACCGACGGTCGTCGTGTTGATGACCCGCTCGTCTTTGCATTGGAATGCCAAGGTGGTGGCGATCAAAGTCACTAGAACTGACAAAGACAAAGCCTTCATCGCTGTGCGAGAGAAAGTTCAAAGGTAGAAGTCGACGAGTCGATGTCTCATTCGATTTATCCCCAGGCCTGCCTTTTAAGCTTCGTATGGCGACAAAAATGGTGGTGTTGTGCGCACGCACCTCATTTCGTGTCTGTTGACTTGCGTTCCAGTCGCGATCCTTGTCATGCCGTCCTCAGGCTCGTGATGTGATTCTTTGACTGTGATTGATCGGCAGCTGTTGAATGCTTGGGTAGTGTGGGGTATAGTGACACTGAAACACATATTGTAGAGACCCGACCGCATGACTCTGCCAGCGATATCGAAGACTTTGCAATTCCTTTCCTATCAAGGTCAGATGAGGTAAGGCTGTCGTGCCGTCCCGTTGTCGTCGTCGTCGTCGGAAGACTCGGAACATTGTACCTTGTGACTGGCCTTTCTTATCATTTGTTTCATTTCGACACTTTGTTGATACTGATACTTATTCGTACCTGGTCCGAGGGCCATTTTAACTTGTTCGTTAGGATAACACACCTCAGCTCGTTCCCCCCCGGACTGTGCTGATGTGAGATAATGCTCCGTTATGCTGTACCTTTGTCGCTTTTGTCGAACGCTTTGATCGTTCTAGGGTCTTGTGCCCCGATCTAGTCTGGTCACCAGACTAGCCCCGATCGCCAAGGTCACGCTTGCGCTGAATCTGACACGAGTGTGGAGTCTGGACGCCGTGGCTAACGGACGGACCTCCCACTGGGGGGGGCACTGATCTGTTGAAGTTCTAGCGCACATCCATCAATGCCTCGACTGACAACACCGTGCTTGGGATGTCACGTACCGACCAAGACGAAGCCGACATTGAGATCCTCGGTCTCTCGCCCGTAATGAATTTCCCTATCAAAGACGGTCACTGTTCCAGAACGGCCTCGGACGATCCACGCTGATGAATATCACTTACACGTTCACTCCCTCCGTTTTCAACTGTTCAAAAGCGGGCCCATCAGGAGTTCTTGATTGGCGCGGAACAAGTCACTGGTAAGATCATAAACGGTGACTACCAAAGACGTACGGTGACGGATGATCAGTAAGTGGCAAACCACACGATGGGAGGCGAAAACCGAGGGGAAACACAGATTCGGAAGTGTGGTTGTGTTTATTATTCATTGAGATCGAGGAAGGACAAATTCTTGGCGATACAATACGAGGGTAAGACGTTTTCGAGGAAGGTTAGGTTTAGGTCTGACGTTCCGGAATACAGCGGTGGAATGTGAATGAGAAATAAAACAAATTAGAGCAGTACCGCAACTCTAAGATTGAATCGGAGAACCATGCTATAAAACAAGAAACCGTCAAGAAGGTGAGCGTACGGTTGGAAAAACTAAGGTTGCAGAGTAAGGTTAGGACTCACTCTATCAAGTAAATCAGCGGGTTGATCCCATGATGCTTTGGCAAAGTGTACGTACCTTCGACAGCAGCCATTACCGCTCTCAGCATCTCTGTATCCGTTGCCGTTGTTACACTGGCAAAGCAATAATTCAGAACTAGTAAGCGAACACGCATAGAATCCCACGCACTGTATGTATATCTCCCGCTCTCTAGGGCGAGCAAGTCGCACGAAACGTCTTTTAAAGTAATCACGGCCCGCTTTTGCGTCCCCTGGTTCACCTTCGTAGTCCTGAAAATGACACAAGTCAACGCCTACACGGGTCGCAAACATGTTGTTGGAATCATACTGGAAAAAAGTTTTTAATATCAGAATGAGTAATCTTCTGTTGGAATAAATCATCCTTGTTCAGGAATAATATCTATCACCATCACCAACTCGTAAGAAGGACCGTGACGGCATACGTGTATAGAATACCCACTATTGATGTCTGGTTGAACCAACGGGAATGACATATTGAATCCCAAATGGTCATCGCGTCTTGCATTTGGTTCTTAGAGGGGAAGTGAGTATCGAAAGAGTATAGAAAACGTATCACCTACAGCATCTCGATCTTCCACAAGACATTGGTCATAGCCACTGAGGCTGACCAAGAATAGTATACTAGTGACGTCTTGGAAACAATGTATCCACTTTCTTCTTTCGCTCTTCTGACCACCCACATCGACCATGAGCATCTCATGATCCCTGCCAGTTGGCCGAAACGTAGTTTCGGTGATACCGATTGTTCGCGCTCGGCATTGAACGATGTCCTGTTCCGTTGGTTGGTAGGTCTCTTCAAACAGGCGGTCCAATGCCGGGAAGAAGTAGGCCAAACTGTGGATGGCAATAAAGACGCACGGTAGGATATAATGGACGTTCAGGGCTTACTTCTCTGGCAAGGCAGCTTCGTTCCCTCGCTCGTAGGCACTCTGAATGGCCTTGTCTTCCCAGAGAGTTTTTAGAGTTTCATAGTACATTCTTGGAAACGGTTGATAGGGCTCAGGATCGCAGGCATTCCTAATGATGTCGACATGTGGCAAATTATCCTCTGCAACTTCGAGACCCATGTCTGCCATGGCCTCCAATACATAAGTCACGCCCCTTGTCAAATTGTCGAAAACAAGCTGCCGATAGTTCTCAATCTCTTCTGGAGAAAATGGAACTTGATGGATGAGTCGCATTTGCTGTGTGGATACCAGAATAAGATTGTGAGGGCAGGTCAATAAAGAGATGCACCTTGAGAACGGTCGATTTCCCTGAGTCACCGGAGCCAAGGAGAAGAATCTGAGAAAAGGTTAAGAACAGCATTTAGGAAGAAGGGTTGCGACAGCCTTCAACCACAAACCTTGACCTGACCGCCCATCTTCGCCTTTGCCTAGGGGCGAACGAATTCAGTAAGAGTATACAAAACAGGTGACTGGTAGAGCAGAAAGACTGACCTCCTTCAATATCTCTTCGGCTTCCCGATGCTTGCGCCTATCATCCTCCGATACATCCACGATCCCACTCGAAGAAGAGCATATCCCCATGATCAAGCGCAATTAGATAGCAATTTTACAGGAAAGAATTCAAGGCTGGAGCACTGGACCCCCAAAGGGAATATGGGACAGGAAGGGGCTGAAGGAAGACACTGGGAAGAAAAATCAGTGACGCGGGAAGAAAGGATAGAAGAGGCGGAAACGAACGAAAAGGTTCGATACTCTACACAGGGCTTGCACACAGAACAGGCCGAGTGTGAGATCTGTTGGCGATGAGGCGGGGCCCGGGTAAACAGCGGTCAACAGTCCAACAATCGTATCTTGTTGTGCGATGCTCGGTCAAGTATTAAGTATCTCGCAAGTCCTTGGGCTTGTGTGACATACCACCCACGGGCGTCAAGGTGACGATAACCTTGCTGAGAAATCCGCCGAAGACTACTGGAGCTCCGTACCTAAAAAGACCACACGCCGGCGCAAGGGAAGTCGTGATTAGGACTTGGGTCTAGTCTACCTCGGCAAGCGATAGTAAAATTAAGTTGAATCACTTTCGCCCGTGAAATCACATGGGGAAATTTCCCTCCAGACTTGTACTATACATGATCGCAGAAGACGGGAAATGATCAAACTACCCAAACATTTTTGGACGACGCGGCACCCACCATGAGAGATTGCTGTGTTCTCATCCAAAGGACACGATCTCAACATCTTCACCGTTCCTTGTCAATCGGGCCCCGACGCCGGCAATTTACCAGACGCCCGGGGTGATGAAAATTGGTGGTACTTAGCTCGAGCAGTGTCTGGGTTTTTTTGTCACCAACAGGTCATAAATTGTCAGAAGGAAGTTACTAGTAAGGATGGTCAACACCAGCTTTGACTGCTTCTCAGCCTTCAGGCTGAGGTCACCGGAGCTGGCCATCAAAACCGCCAACCTGGTTCTCACAAATCTTGCAGCTTACGGCAGGCCGCGCGAAACTCGGGATATGTATCCTGAACCGCCGGAACAACCACCGACTTTTATTAAAAAAAACTAGGTGCTGCATCAACCCACGAGGGGCCATGACAGCGTCAATTGACGGCCAACTGATCCACACGCTGGCCCAACTCGCCGCATGCAATCGCGTGTCGGGTGAGCCCTTCATCCACAGCTTGAAATCATTTGCCGACAACCTTCAAGCTTCAAGTTCCTCTTCGCATGGCACCGCTGCGCATGCATAATCAACGGGATGTGACTCCGAAACAACTCCAGTCGCAAATGCACGGTATATCTTCGTTGATGCCCCCATGTAAATTAATGGAAATTCCGGGTCCATGCGGTTGAAGCGGACAGGCAGAACCTGTATGCGATAATCTAATGCATATCTTCTCCAGGATGTTTTCTGAATTACATTGAGCTTCGCGCATTGCATCATTCTCAGCCCGACCCCCCACGGTGCTCAACTTTAGAGTTGACTCGCCGAAGTTGCACGTCAGATCCAGACGGGTTCACCAGGAACTGAAAGATAAATTCGGAATAAATGGTACCCACCTTCATGCTCGGAAGTGGGAGTGACACGACCACATGGTTCCGGACATCAAGTCCTTCTGTAGCATCATGTTGGAATGACCCGCTCGACCCCCTCTGTGAATCGCAAACCTATGTAGCTGAAGACACGTTCTTCAGCAATGTGCAGAGATTACATAAGTCTCACCTTAGTCGTGTTGTGTAGTTTGACAAACACAGAAGTCAACTTTCGAAGATGTCTGCTAGTTGGAAATAACTGACGCAACACCATGCAAGGAATCACCATACCTTGTGGTCAACTCGGAATCACATCAGGTTCGTACCTATTCACTCTCGCTCCAGGAAAAAAAACATGTGAATAGGAAGATTGCAAGAGTCGGATCAGGAAAGCCAAACTGTATGATCTGTCCTCGTGGAAAGTTCAAGTTGTGCGAAAGAGGCCTGATTTCTGCACAGCCACCGTTATACTCGACCCTTGTACGGAGCGGCATAGTACGCTGGTTCGTACTAGATGCATACGAACAAGGGCGATGAGAAACGACGTCTGGAAAGTATGCTGTTCAACATTTCCTGCGTGCCGTCCGAGCAAACGACGAGGAGATGATGCTAATGGAGCTGGAGGAGGAAATTTGAAGGAGGTCAGTTGGAGAACATCCTTGACTCAGATGTATGTCACAGTATGTGGCCTCTTCAGATGAGCCGATGAGCCTGGGCTCAGCGCGTTAAACGAGAATGAGTATTGCCGGCGGAGGAAGAACTCTTTTTCATGAACAGGAGACGCTGGATGATACTGCCACCACTGAGCACGGTCAGGAAACGTCTCTCGGAAACACCCTCCGACCAGAAACTCGCAAGGTACCTGCTTGGGTGCATCCAGGCGATGCCAATATACAAGTGTCTCTCACTTCACAAACCCGCTCGTGGAAATGTCGTGATGCACCCGCAGAAGACACTGTCGGCGGACGCGAATATGAACTCAGGCTGCAGAGGCAATACGAACAAATCGATCCGATCTCAGAGTGGGCATCGAAAACGTGCAAAAAAATGCATCCCAAGCGTCAGTAATCCACGCCCGGTAGTCGTTGGCAACGTCATCTGGGTCGATACCTTTGTGGTTGCCGTCAAGGCTAACCTTCCCATGCTAAAAGAATACATCTGGATTCCGCCAAGGCGGGGCTATACACCTCTAAGGTGGGTATTCCCGTTTGTAGATCTGGTTCACCTGATTTCACTTCAAGTCACGGTTTGGACGCTGGAGGACCCGAATCCATCAGTACGTTTCTCATCAGGAAATGACAGTGAACGGACTGGATGAACCAGCTTCGGTCACTCGGGACGCGATTTCCGCCATGCGCATTCTGCTGTGAATAGCAGTCGGATGCCAGTTCTTTGATCACTCGAGCCTACACGTCCAGTATATGTGAGTGACAGTATTCGACTCATGGAATAGCAAGGCATCTTACCCACTCGCTTTGGCGGTATGTCAGGTTGTAGTTGGCTTGGTTCATGATGATAGATACACAGCTCTCGTAAGTCAGCCGGTACGAGTTTCCCTGTATATTATGTGACTGAGCCCTCAGAGATGCAGCAGATTGAACTTACGACTGGGATATTACCCGTCGGGCTTTGATTGGGGTCCAGAAGGGTGTTTGCGATGACTTGGCAATCATGCGGGTTCGGTCCTTTGCCACTGGCAGCTGGTGTAGAGTAGTTCGTGGTGCCTGCTGAATATTACCGTTCAATAACGGTTCAATACGGTTGGAATACAAATGTGTCTGGATCCTGAAAACACTGACACGAAACATCACAGGCAGCACTGATCTGTCTCTTCGGTTTGAGGCTGAAATCGCGGACATCAACCGTGTCGCAGGCAACCAGTTCTGCGATCACCTCCCCAATGGCCGTCGTGTTGAGGACCTGCTTGTCTTTGCATTCAAGTCGGAACGCCGTGGCAGTGGCGACCAAAGTCAGCAGAGTTGACCAAGACAAAACCTTCATTGCGGTGTGAGAGAGAGCCCAAGGCAGAAGGTTGATGTGCCGATGTATTAATTTATTTAGCTCGAGGCCTTTATAGGCCTCGTATATCCCAATTCTTGTCATGCCATCCTCGCTGGCATGGTGTGATTCTTTGGCTGGTGGATTGTCAGCCGCTACCACTTAGGTAGAGCATGGTGGTACTGAAACGCGTTTTGTAGAGGGAGATGCGACTGCGTGATCTTGATGTTGGAGATGTTACTGCGGGGGGGAATGGGTATTAGATAACAAATGGGATGTAATATGCATAAGCCTCATGTTATGCACGAGCACCTGCCTAGAACGTCGCTACACTGCAGAGCAATCAGCTGCAGCCGCGGCATTGTCTTTCTCTGCCAGTGACCATGCTAGCGATGCCACGACATGGCGTCCGACTCAGTCATAAATGCATACGTACTGTATACCTCCGCTGCGGTGCTCGGGCAGGCCGGTTCGCTGGACTCAATCTATCAGCCGCAGTAGTACTAATACCAGCACTATAAACCCATGTAATTTCCCATGCCAAAAGAAAACATCCGCTGATCACAGTGAGGTCCCACGCCTCCGTGATTGGTATTCACATTCGTAGACTCGAGTCCACCTGATTTCACTTCAAAACACCAGGGGTCCGACTCTAGAGAACCCGAATCCATTAGGCCGTTTATCGTATCAGGAAAAGGTGGGTGAACGGACTGAATGAACCAGCTTTTGTCAATCGCGATGCAATTTCCGCCATGTGCATTCTGCTGTGATCCGCAGTCGAACACCAGCCCTACTATCACTGAAGACTACACGCCCAGCACGGGTGAGTGACAGTATTGAACTCATGTAATGGCGAGCTTGAGATATCTTACCCAGAAGCTAAAACAGTAGAACAACTCGCTGCTGGCTTGGTTCACGAGAGTAGTTGAGCAAGTTCCGAAAATCCACCGCAACGAGTACCCCTGTACATCATGAGACTGAAGTACTGAACCCTTAACCATGCAACGGGCTGAACTTACGGCTGGGACGATATCCGCGAACTCAGTTAGATCGGTTTCCAGCATTTCGGTTGCTATTTCGTCACAGTCAGATGGGCTCGGCGCTCCGCTAGCCGGGTGGAAACAGTTCATGGCGCCTGCAGTACATTTCCATTCAATACGGTTTGAATGCAAGCACATGTGGATCGTGAAACACTGACCGCTACAGAAATCACCACAGGCAAAGTAGTTCTGTCTCTTGGACGTGAGGTCGTACATTTCGGTCATGTCGCAGGCAACCAATTCTACGGTCACCTTCCCTGTTGCACCAACGGTCGTCGTGTTGATGACACGCTCGTCTTTGCATTGGAATGCCGTGGCAGTGGCGATCAAAGTAACTAGAGCTGACCAAGACAGAGCCTTCATCGCTGTGCGAGAGAATGACCAATGGTGGAGAAGCTTGAAGGTTGGTGAGTCGATGTCTCATTCGATTTGACCCCAGGCCATTATAAGCTTCAATGAAAAACGGTGGTATTGTGTCCACGCACGTACCTCATTTCGTGTCTGTTGACTCAGTGCGTTCCGGCCGCGGTCGCGATTTGTGTCACGCCGTCCTCGGCTGTGATTAATTGATTCTTTGACTGTGGTTGATCGGCGGGGTATAGTGGTACTGAAACAGGTTTTGTAGAGGGAGATCCGACCGCATGATCTTGGCAATGATGTTGAATTCCTGTCCTTGCCAATACCTCCCCTCTCCCCTCATGTTCCTTGAACAATCACGATCACGCACGCATCCCCCGTGCAGACACAGAACACCCAGCCCGTCACCACAGTACATCATTCGTGAAGACAGTGAGGGGGTTTCGCTGCTCGCAACGGATCCTACGTCAGTTGAACTACGCCACCCCCTGTGATTTCACACAGGACACTCCTCGCGACGCACGTGCTGTTTGATCAGGTACGTCGCCTCCTCCCTCTGCTCCTTCTGGGCTTTCTTTTTCTTCTCGGCTTGCATCAGTCCCGCGATCCGACCACGGTGCCCTGTCATCTTTTCGCTTTCCACGGCAACCTCCTCGATCCCTCTTTGTCGTTCTCCTCGTACACTCCCCCCTTCTGTCTCCTTAATCTCGTGTTCGTATGCCCCCTCCCCAGTCCTGTCCTCCATGTCTCCTCATCCCGCTCTCCAAGTGCCATAGTGGGGTTGGCTAATCCCCATCACCCTCCCTCCCCCTACTATCCCACCATCTAATTGGGCATGATGTTGTGTTTCCAACATGCGTTCTCCCTTGCTCATTTTTCTCCCTTCCCCTGCTTTCTCTCGTCGTTGCGCTGCTAACGGACCACGTAAGAACTTGTATCCGGCAGTCGAGGGACATCAGAAAGGAGTGGCGTGTTGCATGCAATGGCTTGAGAGTTGGGATTTGTCCGTCTTGTCTGTGTCTGCATCTGTGTGAAGGAAAGGGAGACGCGGGGTGAGAGGAGGGTCAACTGGTCACCATTGGACCACCCGATGCCAGACGTGGCATATGGCCCTGGTCCCTGGAGACCTGCACGTTCGAAGGCCTGATAGGCTGACAAACTCTGCTTTGGATGATGCAAGGACGATGGAGGGCATTGTGGCGATCGCTACCCGACACTGCGAACGCATGTGCGATCAACTAGGCGATACAGTACGTGTGGATCATGTCACTCCTTCCCCCCTTCTTCGCCTATTGACCTGTTCACCCGGCGGCCTTTTGTTTTGCCTGCCTAGGAATCAATGATTGCCATATTGATCTTTATGATTCTGATTCTGATGAAGGGGGAGACCAGGACTACCCGGGCCCTCCTTGTGTCAAGTTCCGACACTTGTGCCAGCGCAAAGGATGGGTGAATGAGAACAACGTTGCATCTGTACAATTTGGGTGAGGTATGCAATCATTGGGTCAGGTGGATAGTGTTTGGAGTTCCTATGACTGAGCTGAAGTAGCCGACAGGTAAGCTGAGGCTGCTGAGCTGACTGTGGAGGTACCTTCCATAAATGGCAGCTTT
>JBBPSC010001282.1:0-10711 GCA_038093395.1 Baorangia bicolor | reverse complement strand
TTTTTTTCCTCATACGAGAGAACCCTCCCATACCGGTGGTCGTTGCTGACCCTGCTTTTGCAAAGAGCAGGGCGGACAAATACCACGGTGGTTATATTTCGATATTCTTTCCCCTGGTCGCAGCTGCGCAGCGGTTGTGATCTAGACAAGTGCGTATGCAACGCTGGAAATGGAGGAAACCTTGTCAAGCCTGATCCCCTGATCTCCCCTCCGTCCATCTCGGGTCCCACTCCAATAACGGACTATGTATTTGTCCTTCATACAAATCTCAGCGCAGTGTATTCGGAAATCGTACACATTTTTGGAAAGTCTGACCAACTTGGCACCCGACACACTGCATACAGCGTTCCTCGACTGATCACCTTGCGACACCCCTTATTTAAGATCGTCAGCCGACACACCACCTCCGATAAAGACGAGAGTTTCGGGTATTCATTCACGGTATTACTGTCCTCGTGAATTGTTCCCAACGGCTGTGATAGCTGCTGGCGATGAGGAAATGAAGATACCAGTTCTTGACAGTTGACAAGGTGTGTGAAGCAATTACCGAAGCTCAGATGGCAGTCGGCGCTGAGAACCGAAGAAGGACAAAGGGTACGTCGGACCCATTTACCCTATTGAATCGGCACAGGACGTGGCCGCTTTAAATACGGCAAGGAAAGAGCGATATGAAACGCCCCGAGAACAAGGCCAATTGAGGGCCGAGCATTAAGTTTAGGAGGAAGCCTTGGGCTTATTCTTGTTGTCATGCAGCCGATTTGAAGTAGTTTTTATCAACGGACGTATACTCGACTGGCATAGCGATCGGATGGGCCAACCGTAGTACACACCTAGATCTTGAGGCGAGTGCTTTGCTTGCACGTGACTGTTACGCGACGCGCTCTTTAAGAAACTTCCCACGATGGGCTTTCTATTCCAAAAGTTGCGTTTCACGTTTAGTGTTATTTCGGTAGGCTCTCTCAAGCCATCCGTCGTCGTCCCCGTCACCGTCAAGAAAACACCGTCGAGAAGATTCTGAACATCTGTAGCCTGACCGATCCGTACTTTATAGAAGGGTTTTTTCATTGTTCCGAGCCACCCCAAGGGTCCTTGCCTTGCTTTCTATCTCCCTCATATCGCCATTTCAATATCCAGTCAGCCCAAGGTAACTTTGCACTGTCCTTGTAGCGTCTCGTCGCACTTGTCATGACCTTTTTTGCTCACATCTTTGTGGGTATGTAGGTACCGACGGTCGTCATGCATAAGCACTCTGTTTCCGTCCCGGTAGTTGCCGCCTCTGCACCAACCTCTCCTGCTGCCGCTCGTTTTAACAAAATGGAGCGTGCATTAGGGCTTCCAGTCACTCCGCAGCGCATAATCCGCCCTCAAAAGACCTTATATCGGTCACCGGTCACTCCGGCGAGCATCACCTCTTCACCTTATACGCCTCTCAGTCTTCGCTCTTTCTCAACAAATTCAAGCTCAACAGTCAACACACCGGATTCTGCAGCGAGCTTCAAGCGATTTCCTGTCGTCCATTCTCCTGAAAATGAGATCACCGCCCAGTTAGCCAACAAGAGTTTGGCAAATATTGCTGCGAACTGGCGCTCACGCGCTAACGAAAATGGTATAAAGGTAGCTACTGCGGAGGACTCAAGCTTTGGTGACGACGAGGGTGCGTGTATGCGCTTCTTCAAGTGGTCTGATCGCTCACCCCGCTCCATTTCCTATCCGCATGTTAATTCCGATCATTTTGTGCCATTGGGTTGCTTTGATGGCAACACGCCTCCACTTCTAAACACATATATACACGTCCCCAGCTAGCGACCTTACTCCTTCTGATGCGAGTTCGATACCCTTTGGAAACGAAGAATGTCAGTCATTGCCAAGAGCCTCCCAATTTGAGGTGTCTCTGATGATCCGCTGTACAGCTTTGCTTTCCCCTCCTTTCCTTCCGAACCACCGCCGATCTCGTACACAATCGAGCATTCAGCCGATATGCCCATCGGCTTCTGCGCATACACACAGCACGCCGGCAAGGCGGGCTCTTGGGATCTTGAACACACCGCCACCTAAACCTACAAACTCTAGCCAATTGAAATTTAAGGGAAGCATGACGGATCCCGCACACACCCGCCGCCGTCCCCCTTTTGGACAGGTCTGTGCTTTGCTTCGCCATATATTCCGTTAATTTTCTTGTGACTCATGTATTGTGTACTAATTCCAGATATCCACTGAGCTCTTTGACATCGATGAGAATGCTTTTGAACCGTACCCACAATCTTTTCCCTCCGCAGCTCAAACGTTGGTCCTACAAGACCCCTTCAACGGCTCTGGACTGTCAACAATTGCAGAATCTGTCCCGCAGCATCTTCAAAGCTCGTATTCTGAGATGTTCAAAGTCTCCTCCGCCACGTCGCCACACACGGCCTGTTCCGTCTGCGGTTGCGCAGGCGATCGGATGGCGGTTCTTGTGCCCTGCAAACATCTACTTTGCTCCGCTTGCATGACCAGTGCTCTCAACATCGTGGGTGAGAAGGATATTCATTGTGCCGTCTGCAAGATGTTCGTCAGTGATTTCGAATTGCAAACTGCCTCGGACGACGACGCTTCGGTATCCACTGTCAGCCAGAGACGTTTCCCTGTGTTTTCAGATATCATATCTTCACCGCTACAACAACGATCGGTTCGAGGTGAACCTGCACTCCTGCCGAGCACATTTGATTCCAACCCTCTACCATCCTTGATAAGCACCATGTCTCTTCGCAATCCTCAGATACGCCACTCGTCTACGTTTCCCATTGCCCCTCAAACGCAAAGAGCAGAGAACGTTGTTCTCCGTATCGACAATGTCCCTTGGGTGGGTTCATTTTCATTCGAAGCATGGCTTCCTCCTGAATCTGACAGTTTGGCACCAGGATATTACCCCTCCTGTGGTCGCTGCGTGGTTGAGGCATCCTATTGTCCGTGTTCACATACTTTTGGACCATCGAGGGAAGACCTGCAGTCATGCCTACGTTGAGCTTTCTACAGAGGAGATCGCTAGAGCAGCTCTCCGATCAGTCCAAAACTCGGTGCTTGGTAAAGGGAAACGGGCGCGCGGGGTCACTGTCACCCTCAGTAGCCAAAGTGAGCTTATGCATGCGGTATGTCTACCTTGCTAGAGAAGGATGGGAAACTCAACTCTTCCTGCCAGTTATTCCCTTCATGGAAAAGCGAATGGAATGGTTCTCGACCCTCCATCTCTGGACTGCGAGATGAACTACCGTGTCTGATGTCAAAGGCGGAGCTTGATTCGTTGCTGAACCTCATCCAACGGCCTGATGTAAGTTGAGATGCTTTTGCCTATTGCTGTTCGTTGACACAGTTCGTTGTTCAGTCGCACTTCTTGAAGGTGGCATCCCTTCCCTTCCACTCACTTATTAGTATCCTGTCCAAGTTCCCAGTGGATGTCGACAGCAGGGTCTTTTGGGAAGTTAAGATCAGCGATTCGTTGTTCTGTTAGTATATTCCTTGGCATCTTCGTAGCTTTTACTGACCAACTGACCTTTGCAGACATCACGCAAAGTAAGGACCTGGTCCTTGCTGGTCAATACTGGCTAATGTTTTGTTCTAGCTGCGCTTGATATCCTTGGGGCACGTTACCGACAATCTATTCCTCATGATGAACCTGAGCTGCTTAACGAGCTCTTGGAAGCTGCTATTAACTGCAGGGGTGAGTACAAGGGGTGCTTCGCTTGGACATTCATTTTGACCTTGTGCTTCAAAGTATTCACCGAGGAGCAAGTCGCAACGTTGACAACGATCCACAAGGCTTATACCTCGGCCTTTTTTGCGCAACACAACTACCCTACAACCCACGTCCAGCCTCCTCTCATGCCGGTCATGTGGGACCTGTCTCCTGCTGGGTCGCCATATGGCGCGCTCGCCAGAGAATTCGGAGTCCCTGAAGACGTTGTGCATGCGCTTGCTCAGAGACTAAACGGCTTTCGTTGACTCGATTTCCGCGCCCATTCCGAATAAGACTGTTGCAGCACAAACCTCACGACAGATCACGACCCGGTTGGCATTGACTGCCTTCCGATGTTTCTTGGTACCATGGACTTACCATCAAAGGGTTCTTTCCCTTGCTTCTATCTTGCACATCACATCGGGTTTTTTTATTGCTCCATTCGCTTTCTCGAGATCCCGCACCTTGCTATGGAATTGCACATTGCTTCCTCTCGTTCCGCATCATGTTTGCTTTTTCACTCCCTTGTAATGCGCAACAAACGGCCGTATGTTATGCTTGTATCGTAGACATGTTTCCCGAACGTCGACGTTGAACGGGGCGTTGTGGTGCCAGTGTGCCGACTGGGAGAGTGTGGCAAGCGGGGTGAGCACTCGTCCGTCTCGCTCTTGCAATGAGCGACGCGGTGAACGGAACACTTTGCTAGCAGCGAGGTACCATGTACGTGGTAAGACAGTACACTGTCTCATAACGCATAGTGTTGGTCTCCTTCCCTTGTTATGCATTATCAGGCTGGCATTCCGGTGGTAACAGGCCCAACATCTTGCCATGCATTATAAGATAGTGTACTGTATCATGATGAGGGAAACAGCCGAGGGGGCTGGTTGAACAGTGAGACACTGTTGGGGAGAGAAACTTGAGGAGCTGATGCCAAGTCGCTCTAGGTGTTTATACACCTCTCGAATCGTGAGCGGTGCACAGATGCATTCAATCTCAGTTGACATATAATAGGGGTTGAAACGTTGACCCCTAAGAGTGAATAAGCGTGACCCCCTGAGATGGCGCCACTTCACCAAACCCTCCAAGTCGCTACACGCACACGCTCCCGTCGATCTCTGCTCTCAAGACCCGTCTGTCGATGGAACCAATCCTCCACTGAGTGGGGCCAGTCGGGTCGCTCAGCAGCGGTGGAAAACAGCCTATACTTGGGGCGCTGATGCGGCAGGATCGTCTACGGGGTGAGTCACGGCTACGAGTCCCCCCTCGTACTAAATTAGCAACCAACCACACGAACAAGAAAAAACGCCGGCGAGGGCGCATCAAGGGGGTGCTCGACCCGTCCACATATAACGTACGGATCAATTTTTATTTTTATTTTTTTATATGCCGGGTGGCCCCTGTTCGCCCTTGGCGTTCGAAAAGAGAGAGAAGCAGCCAAAGGAAAAAAAAAAAAAGGTCACGCTCACAGGCCCCTACAGCAAGTGGACTCGGACCTGGAATCTGAAACGTGACGCGATACATATTTCGGTCTTCAAAGCTTAACTCGTTCATAGGTGAGGCGTTTTGAGACCTGCAGGGGTACATGGTCAAGTTGCGTCCGGTGACTTGCAGAACAAACTTGAAGGGATTTCACGACACGAGTTGTCTTGAATGCATCCAACTTACAAGGTATGGTACAGGCACGACATCGAAACTACCGCTGTCAATGAGCTACCCTGACGTCCTCGGATACCATCAAGTCGCCACATGACTGCCCCGACGCGCTCGAGATAACATTTGATTCCAAGCCAGTCACACACACACGGTAGACGCTCACAGATGATGGTCGTTCGAGATCACGATGGCCGGCGTTGATCCGACGTTATGTCCATGGTACATATATCATACCACTGATTGCAGTTGGTCATGATGCTTTGATGGGAGCGCCCAGCGAGATTGACACCGTTGCCTCATTGTTGGGAGTGAAGGGTGCATTCACAGACGGGTCTAATAGCGTACACGAGGGGTCAAATGCTATACAGAGGCCGATCACGAAAAAAAGGGTATACAGCACACATCCGATTTGATCCCACCGCCAGCCCAGATAACGGAAAATAGAAAAAATGCATCAAAGATCCCAGGAAGCGTGAATATCTTGTGCAACAGACACGTGCACACGCGAGAGTGAGCTCCACTCCTCCTTTGAGCGGCCGAGCAAGAACGCCTCGACGGCGGTGCTCCAGTCTTGGAGATCGTCGAGAGCACATTCACGCATGAAATCATCATCTTCGGGTTGGGTTTTCAGAGGAACGTCTTCGGCCGCCGTGTGGCGTTCGTCTTCGTAAGCAATCGAGATGGACTCGACACCACATGATTTCAAGGCGTCCAACGTCGATGATAGCTCATCGACGAGAATGCGAGAGACGTTGATGTGTACGTGGGAGACATGAGGCAGGGTTGATGGTTGAGATGGTTGGGTATGTTCCTGAAGCGAAGCGAGAGCAGTTCCCAGCTCGAGTGAACGAAGCGATGGGCAGGCATGGAGCCACGTGGTGCAGGCCTGGGACTCGGATTGCGTGTCGGCAGAATACATGCTGCCTGTGAGCACAAGCTTGTCCAACGAGGATGTTCCAGGCTGGTCTATTTTGGTGTCGCAGCCTAACCATGTGTCGCGAATTTCGAGGGTGCGGAGGGAGGGGAGACGGAGGAGATTGGGGAGGGCGAGATCGCTTCCCAAAAGGGGGTGGGGAGGGACGTCAACGTCGTTGGTGACGATGGGGACATTGTATGGGACGTCACACGGGTCGACGTGTACGGCTGAGCGGGTGATGCGGGACATGGAGAGGTGGGAGAGGGAGGGAAGAGAAGCAGCGAGGGCTACGACGAGACGCTCCGAGCTGTTCGCGGGAGATGAGCAACGTGTGAGGAGTGAATTGTACATGAAGACTTACACAGGCGCGAGGTCTTCCGTGCCCCAACAGCCAATCTCGAACGAGTGGACATGGAGGAGGCGAGAAAAGGCAGGGACTGCTTTTTCGGGGTCGAGTGAGGAGGCGAGGGAGAGGGAGAGGACTTGGAGACGGGTGCAGGACTGGAGGAGGGAGAGGATGGCGTCGGTGGGTGGAAGAGCCCCTGTGGCACGGTGATGATGCTTTGTGCAGATGGAGAGGGATCTGACGTATGCGCCGTACTTGGACGGGACATGGCGGGCGAAGGCGTGGAGTGACGCGGTCGAGGGGAGGTTTACGTTGGCGAAGATCGCGGGCAGGCACAGAGAGCGGGCAGCCCAGGAGGTGGAGGAAAGGGCGCGGATGGCGTGTTGTGGGAGCCGATGTACGATGGCGAGGTGGAGCTCGGCGGGAAGGAGGTGCCAGGACATGTTGGCTGAATGGGAGATAGGGATGGGGAGGAGGGGGAGGTATTTGTATGGCTGATGGAACTAATCTCCATCCTCGTCGGGGTACTAGTACATGTCGAGCGCGTTTCGAGCTGGAGCAACTTCGATCCGATTCACAAGGAGCACGCGAGAATCCCTCCCTATTCGAGCGACCGGACATTTTCCGTCCGACACGGCGCAGGCCCCTTATCTGCTCCGTCCATCCCGGCACACATCAAGCCACGTCCAACTTCTCTTCCCACGCCAGATCGAACCAATAAAAATTTCCAGTCTGTCGCGACCATTTAATTTATCACTCCGCAGCCTCCAATAAGATTACGACCACCACAGACACCCCCTAGCATTTTGTAGGCTTCTATCGACGCGGCCGACACCGCCCGTCATATCAATCATTCCTGCGACGTCCCCTAACGTCTTCCATATTATCGCGCCAATGATGACATCTTATACAGCAAATGGACTCCAAAGTTTGGTCAACAGTGCGGACTCATCCTTTCCTATGCGGGGCTTTCCGGTCGCTGACCAAAATTCGATCACTGATACCAATCCGCGCTAGTCGTTGCCCTCGTCGTCCTCTCGCTTGCCCTCTCATGCTGTGTGTGTGTCCATACTACGACCATCGTTCCGACACATTATATAAGGTGTCAGTAGGTATGTTTGTGCCTTGGGGCAGTCAGCCGAACATATCGGTATGTCAAGCCTAGCCCATATCCTAGCATACCCAGCCACCAAATCTGTATCCAAGCATTCCGTTTCACACCTGTTGGGGCTACCTCGGTCTGGCTGTCAGAAGCGTCGGTTGTCGTACTTGGCTGTGCATAACCTGTCGGGAGGCAGTGGCTTCGAGTCCGCTCATCGCGCCTTACAGCGACCCTATCTCAGCATCGATGGAGATGGCGGCGCACCACCCGAGCACAACATAAATGCGACTACGTATGCACGTTACACAGGCAGCGAAGCGAAATACTGTGTTTTACATGGACGTTTCATGCCTTGCCCGCAGCGGCTGCCGCTGCTTTGGCGTCCTCCGCCGCTGCCACCGCTGGGTTCACCTTCTTTCCGTCTTTCCAGCGCACCCGAGGAGGCGGCGCACGGTTGCGACGCCCCTCGCGTGATCGTACACGGACGACTAGGGGTAATGATATGATTAGTCACCGACGTCACGGATGGATCTCGAGCGTCTCACCATGCGAATGAATCGCGCACGAGACGCAATATGCAATTTTGATGTACAGCTTTGGAATGACATATTCTAACGTTCCAAGGGGGAATCGATAAACCCACTCTAAACGAGAGAGAGGGAGAGAGAGAGACCCACCAGGATAAACGCTCGCCTCGCTAATGTCACGTACGGCCGCGCTCTCGACCATGTTCCGCACGGTGAAGCGCTTGATGGCCTTGTCTTTGGCGACGCACCGCGAGCAGTTGGAGCACCGGACGAAACAGACGTGGCCGCGGCCTTTCTTGTTGCGGCCGCCGTTTCTTCTTTTCTTGGTCTGTCGAACGCGGGCGGGAAGAGGGGGTGAGCGATGGGATTTGTGAATGCGAGACGAGACGAGACGGCGTTGCGTGCGGGGGACCCATCCATACCAACGTGCAGCCATCCATCGCGTCCGATTGTCGTTTCCTCGCGTTGAATGGGTCCCCAGCACGCCGCGTTTACATGTCAGAGATTGGGCTTACCATGTTGCAAGAGTCCCGGTGATGTCTTGAGCGTTGTCGGTCGTCGTCTCTTGCCTCGATACCTCCCACATCCCTCTATCGGCATCCTCCGACCAAGTTCACACGCTCTCGAGTATAACCTGCCCTGAGCAAGCTAGGTAGCAAAGTGTGTATAGAATGGATTCACGACTATTCCAAATCGCCTACGAAAAAGACTTCCTCTTCAAAACACGGTCTCCACTTCATTCTCGTCTCTCGGGTCAACACACTGTCGTCTTAACGTAGCCTGCTCCTCTGTACTCTTGAACACCTTGCTCAGCGTAAACTTGGCATCGCATGCTATCCGGAATTCGTCCGCGCGTGGCGATCGGATTTGCTGGAGGTAGGACACGATCTCGAGTGCATCCTGTGAGAAGGGGTTCAGCGACTATGAAAGAATGTCAAGGTATGGCGAACCTCGAGACGAAGTTGGACGCCATCCGTGAGCGTCGTGAACAATAGGTTCTCAACTTCTTCCCTCGGCGCGTCCAAGATGTGCGACACCTTGGCAGACCCAAGGATGGCGGGGGCAGACGACGAGTAGTGTTGTAGATATTGCGAGTTAAAGGCGTCCAATGAGATTTCAGCGGGCTTCAACGCAGCCACGGATTCATCGAGGACAGATTTGATCGTCTCGGGGATATCGCTCACGGAAGCCACTGCAGCGAATCCCGCTGGTAAGCATGCCGGCATGAACCCCAAGGCAGAGACCGCTGACCTTTTCTCGCCAGTTGCACGATGCGGACGTGCACATCGGGATGGTGTGGGTCGCACGTGTGCGCGCGACGAAGCGCTTGCGTCGCTTTCAAGTATTTCTCTACATGGAATGTAAAATCTCGAAGAAACAACCATTCAAAAGACGCACTCTGCCGTATCGCAACGTCAAACGAGGTCACGTTCACTTCCATATCGTCCTTTCCAAACTCTCCCAACGATCCAAGGCACTTGTTCGCGCGTTCCAACGGATCATCCGCCGTGACGAGTTTCAACCCTTCTGGATCGTCATCTCTGGTCGGGGGTGCTTCAAGTCCCTTGTCTTCGCTTTGTTTCGCCCGCACTACTAACCGGAGGGTGATATGGTATGCATGAAAACTAATAGAACGATGCCTGAATTCACCCTTTTGTGAGCTCGCGTCGTCATAGTCATGCGGGATTTCAGTCGTCGCTTTATGCGCAGCCTTCTTTGCCTTGTTGAGCGCTTTCTTGGACACTTCGCCCGAAGGTTCTGTCAAGGAAGATCCGTTAAGAAGAAGGCATGGCACGAGGGGTCGGAAGCCATACCCGGCGGCTGTAGGGATTTGATTATCAAAGGATCGTCGTAGAGCAGGATCCATATCTGGCAACAAATCCGTTAGTGTAGGATATTTGCGTAAAAGAGAGGCGTTACTCGAGCGGTCCACACCGCAGCATGGATATACGCGGGATGAGAGTGGAGACTGTCTTCCCATCCCAACATTCTGTAAAAGTGAGATTAGTCATCGATGCCTTCAAATGCATGGTGACATTGACGCACGCAAGGTAAGAACTAAGCATGTTGATACGAAGCGAATACATGTGGAAGTCGTATTGCTCTTCACGGAAACTTTGGAACATCTGAAAGCAAGTTCCAGCGCCAACCAAGCGTATCGAACAGCGAAGCCTGTACCTTTTGGATAGCGTAATACGTCTTGAGCGCAAGGTGATACCTTCCCAGCCGTCTCTGTGCGTCACCCACTTCTGTAAGGTAATGCAACGCTTGCATCTCCAACAAGTCTAGGCCGGGGGCGACGCCTTTCTGAAGAGGCGGTCAGTGATACGGCGGAGGAAGACATGTGCGAGAAAGTCAACCCTGGTGAACATGCCCAAGACCTCGTCTGCTTCGTTGATCATCCCTGCGCGCAGACGGTATTTACCCGACTTGGTGTTCACATACCGATCTTGTCCGT